>JAVCKV010059755.1:0-63966 GCA_032274145.1 Herpochondria borealis | reverse complement strand
GAAGGGGCTGTGAGCTTCTAAATTAAATCTTTAATGGTCTGGATTTGGCGCTTTGCAGATCTAGCCGAAATTGGAATTTCGTCCGCTTTCCTGCTTGAATACTGAACCGTTCACTGCATAGTGTTTACAAATAAAGCGGTTATTGGATGAAGTTCATGTCTCAACGATGTGAATCTCACTGGCATGTACAAAATGTTTATCTTCATCTAATCTAGTTTCGCCTTCGAGATAGGGGTCGAATGACACAAAATAACCTCCACTTACATCCTTGATCAGCTTTAGACTTTCGATGTTATAAAATCCGTCACCATTCTGGTCGTAAAATTCGTATTCCTTGCAGCCTATGAATTGCATTTGAATACTTTGTCAACGGCAACATAAAACTGACCCACTTAGGAGCTAGAACGGCAACATAAAGTTGACCCACCTGAGTGTATTTATAACAGCCTAGCTAACCATCGGGTTTTTCCCCAGCTTTCTCCGCTTGAGGTAGTAACAACCCAGCTTTTCGTTTCTCCTTCAACCGATAGCTATCCCCTTTGATCTGAACAATATGAGCGTGATGCAGAAGACGATCGAGCATGGCGGCTGTGAGAGCTGCATTGCCTGAGAATGTGGTGTCCCATTGCCCGAACGATAGATTGGACGTCAATATGATTGAGCCTTGTTCGTATCGTTTTGCGATAACTTGGAAGAACAGACTAGCCTGATTGCGCTGCAATGGAAGGTAACCGATTTCATCTA
The DNA here is from genome assembly GCA_032274145.1 of Herpochondria borealis. NCBI lineage: Eukaryota > Rhodophyta > Florideophyceae > Ceramiales > Ceramiaceae > Herpochondria > Herpochondria borealis. The sequence goes on along the minus strand of JAVCKV010059755.1, from coordinate 63,222 downwards.
TTATCAGTACACTAGGACCCAGCAATGAACGTTTAACGTAACTATCTAAGCGATCTTGTTGCTGTGCCTTTTCTAGTTGGAGTACCAAGTCTGCAGCCGTAATAAATCGAACCTTTAGCCCTGATTGTGTTGCCAGATAGCCCAGTGCTATTGCTAGGTGTGTTTTACCAACGCCGCTTGGGCCGAGAAAAATAACGTTTTCTCGTCGCTCCACGAAGGCGAGCGACTCAAGCGTCTGTACGACTTTCTTTGGCGCACCAGCAGCAAACTTGAAGTCAAAGCTATCTAAGGTTTTAATTATTGGAAAACCTGCCAGTTTAGTCAACACTGTTTGAGAGCGACGTCTACGCTCTTCTTGTTCCACCATTAAACATTGCTCAAGAAAGTCCGTGTAGGTTGAGTCTTTGGTGGCAGCTTGTTCTGCCAGGAGAGAATACTGCTCGCCAACTGCTGAGAGCGAGAGCGCTTCACACGCGACTTGAATACGATCATTTTGAACGTTCATGCTTCTTCCAGTAACGCGTCGTACACAGCTAACGTGTGTTGTATTGGCTTGTCTTCAAACCCATTTGTAGGTTCTAAGCTCGTTCCTGTTATGCGCTTGGCACCACTGATGTTGCTTGGTGGTAGTGGTAAAAGCGCTTCGCGCTCCTCGATCAGGCGTTGCTCGGGCACTTGGTTGGTTGTGCCATGCACTCGTGCGTTTGCCACTATCGCTAACCAACGCGCGAACTCCAAGTTCAAGCCATCGAGATCTAGCGTCTCGCCTGACTGGCGATAACGAGTGACCAGTGGGACAAAGAAGCTGCGTCGTATGTAGCCGATCTGACGTTCGACCTTACCCTTGGTTTTTGCACGGTAGGGTCGGCATAGCCGAGGCAGAAAACCATAGTGATGCGCCAGATCTTGCAGCCCAGAATGAAACTGATGCAAACCATCACCGTAGGCGTTGCGTTTGGTTACCACCGTTTTCATATTGTCGTAAAGTATCTCTAGTGGTACGCCGCCAAACTCTTCAAATGCCTGTTCGTGGCAAGTGCGCAGAGTATCGAACCGTTCGTTACTGACAAACACGCCGTAGGCATAACGGCTCCAACCAAGCGTGGACAGGTAAAGTGAAACACGTTTGCCATTGAGCCTGAACACACCCCAATCAACTTGCATCTGTTGACCAGGTTCAGTCTCGAAACGCACAACAGGGTCGAGCCGTGGCTCAGGCTTCATGGTGCGCACGTAGTTACGAACCGTGGTGACGCAACCGTTGTAGCCTTGAGCTTGAATCTCATCGAACAGCACCGTTGCAGGAATCCAGTCTGGCGTGGCTGCTGCGATACGCGTTTGTAAATAGCCCCGGTAGTTGTCCAACTTGGTGGGCTTTCTTGATCTGATCTCGGCAACGGGTACCTGTTCTGCCCGCAATCGTCGTCTAACCGTGTTCCGACTGATGCCCAGTTCTCGGCTTATCTGTCTGATGCTTTTGCCTTGGCGATGCAACACATTAACTTCCACAAAAATCTCCCTTCCTAACATGCGAGCGCTCCTCAAATGGACACGCCCAGAGTACAGGTGGGTCAAATTTATGTTGCTGCTAGTGGGTCATTATTACTGTGCTGGTGACAGAATCGTAGAACGATTCCACAAAACGATTGGTGATGAGTTTTATAAGATAACGTTCAGAAAAAAGATCTACCGTGATCTTGAAATGCTACAGATTGATCTTGACGAATGGCTCGTCAAATACAATACTGAAAGAACACATCAAGGCAAGATGTGTTGTGGCCGAACACCATTTGAAACATTGATAGACGGCCAAAGAATCTGGCAGGAAAAGAAAGTAGCTTAAACTTAATCTGACAGACAGGACATTAAAACCGGTAACTGTCAGATCAAGTCTGAACTTCTACAATTAAACAACTACATTGAAAGGCAATCTTTCGTAAAGAGATTAGCATCACCTTTAAATGCTTTTGGTAAATTGGGACCTGTTACGTACTTCCCGCCTGCAGTTCCACATCGCTCTATTAAACCTCATGAAAATCAGGTGAAAATGATCCCGAATGCTAGAGTCATCATTGAAAAACTTCATCAATGAACTACCCAATTTATTAAAGGCTCCATGCCAGATCGATTTTACATAGAAAGCTCCGTAATAAGCTTATTCAGCTTACTAATATCATCATTATTCCAGTTAAACCGAGAACAAGCAGAACTTGTGGATTTTGCAGCATTCAACACACTACCCAAAACATCTGCAACTTGGTAATGGGCAATAAATTGTGAAACTCCATCCACACCCTTGTCAAAGCATTCGACCGTGCATGAACCATTGTTCGACTTCTTAACACTGATGTACAGTGGCCCATCCATAAACCTAAGTTCTTCACTATCAGAACAATCCGAAATTATGTTTTTTAATGAGCAGAGCCACCAACAGAGCACAACAACAACAAAGTCATTCCAGCCTTTCTCTGGAAATTGATAGCTACCGAAATCAAGGAATATAACTCCTGTAATAGATTGATTCTCCGATCGCTCTAAAGAAGCAGCTTCAGTTTGGACAGTAATCGTACACATGTGCTGATTTTCATTCCTTATTTCAACGGATATGCCGTTTCGATGGTTTTGCTCTTAGTGTTTACCCACATCTCTACACTATTTCCTCTCACAAGTACTCTATCACCCTGCGTCTCGACGCGCTTACCGTACCTATAAGCTTGACGTACTGATTTCTCTACCTGAGCCTCAGTCAAATTCTCCGGAAACATACTTTTGCGTGGGCTAACGCGAGAACCGCCCTTCATATGACCGGACGCGATATGATCAATATCGATATCTATTTTCTTCCAAGAAGGAAGGTTAACGGGTTTTAACTTCTCTGCAATTTTGCCAGCTTTAACAGCTTTCGGTATGTTTAAAGCAACAGCTCCTAACATTACTAGGTCTTCTGGACCAGGTGTTATCACAGTGGCAGCTATTGCCGCTCCTCCGAGTCCGGCCTTCAGAGCTGCATTACCCTTGGCTGAAACCTCTAGCGCTTCCTGAGGAGACAAATTCTTATTAAAGCTGTGTAAAAACCCAAACAAGCGACCATCGGGATCGATATACTTATATGGATTGTTGGCAGCGTATGAATACCGGTTGATCGTTCTAGGATCTCCAACAATAGGCCCTACCGGGTCAATGGATAGAAACCGCCCTGCAGTAGGATCATAGTATCGCTGCTGCATGTAAACAAGGCCTGTATCGTAATCAGTGACATGGCCTGTGAATCCTCTTTCCAACCCAACGAGTCCACATCCGGCTTTGTACCCCATATCTTCCAATACCGTTTTCTCACCATACGGCGTATAGGTCTCCTCCCAACACAGCTCGCCAGTTTCAGAGTATGCGGCCACTGCTGAACCTAAAGAATCATTTAGATAGACAACAACCTCGTCCCGAGTATTTGCCAACACGGCCGATGTCGACGATAGGAGTATCACCATCAATAAAGCGGCGTACGCTAACACTTTTGTTTTAAGTAACTGACTCATTGTTTTCCCTTTCTATTATTATTTCTTTGGGACGAACGTCCATATTCATATAATCCCAGCTGCCAAAATGCGCTGGGAATTTAACGTCATCTAATCGTTCATTGTTATTGAAATTGGCGCAGTTTTGGAAGACCTAGCGCCGTCCGGGTAAATCGCAACGATCTGAAATGTATTGGTTTGTCCAGCACTTAAATTCGATAGCCAAAAGCTATTTCCGTTATTCGTTGTTATTAACGAACTACCGTTTTTATAGATTTGAAATTGCGTGGCGTTTCCACCATGTGCGGCGTCATTCGGTTTTATCCAATCCAACTGCATAGCTGTCTTAGAGTAAACCGTTCCACGAAAACCAGTTGGTTGCTTGGCACTTGAACTACCTCCGCTAGAAGAACCTACTGTGACCGAGGCAGGAGCCGATTTCCCAGAGAATTGCTTACCAGCGTTTTTTTGATCGTCTTTTGCAGTCACGTAATAGCTGTGCGTACCAGCAGAAACACCAACATGCTGATGACTCGTTATTCCGGTTTTCGTCGTTAAATAATTGTCATTAAAATACACGTTGTATTTCTCAGCACCAGCAACGGCATTCCAAGTGATAGTCACGGTACCGCCATTATCTTGCGCTTTGACGTTAGTTGGTTTACTAGGCGCAACATTGGGATCACCAGTACCTGTTGAGCCACCACCAGAACCTACCGTGACCGAAGCCGCAGCCGATTTCCCAGAGAACTGCTTACCAGCTTTCTTTTGATCGTCTTTTGCAATCACGTAATAGCTGTGCGTACCAGCAGAAACACCAACATGTTGGTGACTCGTTATTCCGGTTTTCGTCGTTAAATAACTGTCATTAAAGTACACGTTGTATTTCTCAGCACCAGCAACGGCATTCCAAGTGATAGTCACGGTACCGCCATTATCTTCCGCTTTAACGTTAGTTGGTTTACTAGGCGCAACATTGGGATCATTGTTGTCTGTTGAGCCGCTATCGTTCGAATTAGCAATTTCTCGCTTCGCGACCAATTCATTAGTAATATAGAAATACTCTGTTTTAACATCTGTGCTGGGATCGTATCGATACCGCAGCTTCCCTGCTTGATCGTATACGGTATATATCCGCCCAGATTTCTCTTTAAATGCTCTTAAACCCCTAACATCGTAGGCATACTTAGTGACATTGGAATCGTTGCTCGTTTTTTTAATTTCCCCAGCAGCGTTCCTTTCTATATTCAGGTAATTCAACTGATCAGGGGTGTCGTATTTATAAACATGCATTCCCTTGACGTCTCCATGAATGTTGTAATCATATGAGCGTGGATCTTCGTTTGAAGTGAGCTTTGTCAGTCTGTTGTTACCGTTATAATTATACGTTTGCGCATGACCATTACCACTCATGTATTTCAAATTATCGTGGCTGTCATAGGTCATATTCCATGAGCCGATTCGACCATGTCGAACAGAAATCAATCTTCCTGCACTATCATAGCCCATACTCTGGGCAGCGCCGCTGGTCTGGTCTTTAAGCCAAGTCATATTTGATTCTTGATCGTATGCAAAATTATATTGTTTAACGATTTTATTAGCGTCGTTATATGCATATCGGTTAAGAACACGATAAGAGGCATCAAATCTACTTCTTACTTTAGTCTTACCTGATTTGAATTCCTGATACTGACCTGTTGGCCGATATTTTATATTCGATACAATTTGCTTTCCGCCTTGAGAGCTTATTTCGGTAGGCTCCCCAAACGCATTTGGCGCAAGGTCATAGCGATTCCAGCTTGGGTAGCGAATACTTTGTAAGTTAGCTAAGTCATCGTATTCGTAATTCAATTCCATGGTTGGAACACCTGATACAGATGTCCTCTCGTAAACCATGTTACCCAGTGAGTCGTAATCGTATGATGTATTTACATTTAGTGATGAATCGTCTGACACTTTCTGAGTGTTCGACAGCAAACCCATCCCCTGGCTGTCGTTATAATAAAAACGCTTGGTTACCGTTCCAGAAGAATCGGTTGCCTGCTCTATTCTTACCTGAGAGTCATCGTTATACCAGTACTTGGTTTTGCGTCCATTGTTCATCTTGTAATTAAGATTGCCATCAGCATAATAAGCAAAGGTAGTGACTCCTTCCTCGGGTGAGGTGATGCTCTTGACTTGCTTTCTCCAATTGTAGGCATAGCTTCGAGTCTTTCCAGCTCGAACAATAGAAGTTATTCGCCCACCCTTGTCGCGGTTGTAGTTTGTTGTAACATTATTCTGATCTTTAATTGTCCGTATATGCTGGTTACTTGGCGAACCGTAGGAGACAAATGTGGTGGTGATCGACTTAGATTTACCGTCTGTATAAACTACCGCTTCACGGTTACTAATGTTGGGGTAAGACCATGTTCTTGTGCGAGAAGCGCTGGTAGTTCCATCCCCCCTTTTTGCTAAGATAGAATACTCGCTTACCATTCTACCTATGCCATCGTAGTTATATACTTTTCCGGGGAATTTGCTATCAGTTCCGATATGAGCAGGGTTATAGGCACTAGGGAATGACTCTTGCGTCATACGCCCTTCAAAATCATATTTGTATCTAGTCGTCCTCCAAGCGGCGCCGTTTTTAGTGGATAGCTCAGCCACGTAGGTTGGATAGCCAAAATCATCCACTTCAGAAACTGTTCTGTATTGGTAATTTCCGCTGTTTGATTCAATTTTGTTTGGAGACGGATAAGCATAGTGAGTGGAAGTACGGGCGTAACCCGGATAGTCCGTTTTTGTTAATCGATGAAGCGAATCGTACTCATGCGTATACCGTCCGCCATCGCCCCATGTCGATTCCCACTTAATGGTGCCGTCAGAATTTATACTACGTCTTTTTACACGGTCTAATTCATCTCGCTCTTCTCTAGGTATTCCACGATAATAGTTTCTCAGCGTATAGGTATCGCCATCAACTTTCGTCGTGTGCAGCTTCCCATTGCCATGATAAGTGTAATCCGTCGTTATGCCGTTTTCTACGCTATTCGTTAAAGAACCCTTAGAGTCGTAGTAGTTCTGAACCTTATCCCCCGTATCAGTGGAAACATTGGATATATTCCCAACAACCCAACGCTCAGACCCACTTGGGTGTTTATAACTGAAGTCTTTTCTTCTGTTTTGGTTGTCAGCAGCGTACTCGCGAGTTCTTCTTAACTGATAGTACGGATCACAAGATCCACCCAGACTATACTCGTACGTTTTTCGAAACTCTATGCTGCTTGACCCACTATAGAGTTTTGTTTTTTCCTCAGACTTTCTTACATTGAATGTAACCGTGCTACCGGGGAACATATCATCGCATTCGTTAAAAATATCAATGTAACTGATGTTAGTGGACAAGAGTGGGGTACTGTATTCGCTCCAATTTCGTTTAACCTCATTGAAGTATTTAATTTCGTATGGGTATCCAGCTTCAAGATAGCGATGATAGTGCTTAGTATATCGATATTCGGATGTATGTGAAGGTGTATGAATGAGGCGAGCAAACGCCCCTGCTTTACCGCTAATTGCTTTCCATTCAAAATCCCATTTAGCGTTACTACCTGACCTATTAGTGACCGTTCTCGTTTTCAACCTTTGATATTCAGCATAGTTTCCTCCGGCTACGATCGAATAATCGCCCCGGTCCGTCTTCACATAGCCATAGCTAATTTTCCCTCCCTCTGGGTAGGTAATAGCTTGTAAATTACCAAAACGTGAAATAGCGTAGTCATAGATAACACCTTGACCATAATCTACTTTATAGCCATAGTTACGCGAATGATCGTAATTGATGACTCTCGCTTTAGGGCTACCATTGGTTGCAACTTTCGTTATCACCTTAAAGTCAAGCGCTTCATCGTGCGGTCTAACAGGGTCTTTTTTAGTGCCATAGTAAAAAGTAACCCTTCTCCCGTCTTTAGCGGTTATTGTTTCAACGCCATCAATCGAGCCCGGATTCCAATCATTATCAGTATTACCTCTAGCATACGGTGGCCTGTATCCGGCATAGGTATACTCAAGCGTATTGCCGAAACGGTCTTCAATGGTTTTTACGTGCTGCAATTCAACATTTTTGTTGCTACCATAATTGTGTGCTGACCTCGGTATTGCTAGCAATTTGAAATCAAATTTGTATATCGTTCCATCGGGTGCATAGACTTCGTACTTAGCCCCGTTGCATTTAACCAACCAGTTGTTCTTACTAATATAGACGGCACCTAAGGACTGCTGCCGAATGACATTATTCGCATCCACTTTGGTGCTTCTATACAACTTCTCGATGTGATCACCGAATTCGAAAGTGACAGATGAATGTGCTGAGGGCCTATTGCATACCCTTGGTGAGCCATTTATAGCTTTTGGGGATATAGAGATAACGGGGTGAGAGAACGTCGCATAGGCAGAGCCACTTTGGCGGACTACGCGGTTTAGCGTGATTGGGAGACCATTACCTTCAAAATTCAGATCAACCATCGAGTGATGCATCTGTCCGGTAAAAATATCGTACTTTTCGCCAGGCAACCATCCAATCCGCGCTGATTCTTCGGTCAAGTCAAAAAGATAAGGGTTTGAAACACTCTCGACTTGAGCTTTAACAGGTAGAGCAAAAAGAGTGAGTATAAGAAATGAATATACGAGGTAGGACAATACGCTGGCATTCATGATACGGCTTTATCCTTTTAGCTTTGTGCATTGATTTCGCAATGCGGTTACCTTTCCATTAGTAACGTCCTTTTATTTTAATTCTCTATAAATGGGTACGAGTTATGTGACTAAGCACAGGAGTTTGTGCCATACGAACGAGGCTCACTTCGCATTATGGCTCAGTAGAGTCTGCTGAGCTATTGCTCAAGGTTATTCAAAATATGTGAGAATGGTATTTTCTACGGATTTGACAACAAAAAATCAGAGCTGCATTCTAATTAAGGTAACCCGAGTATGCGCAACGAGATTTATTGATTTCTGATTACATCACGCGAACTGGATATTCAATCAAAGACGATCTGTTGGTTTATTTGTAGTATTAGTTGTAATTGAGATACTGTTTTTGTCCACTTCATGCTATCAGTATTATCAAAGTGAAATGAAAACGCTGGTTTAGGCATTAAAATATCTACAACTAGATTACTGTGCCTCACTATATCTATTTAACATAACACTCGTTGGGCGAAGTGACAGACAAACAGAACACGCTCTACCCTGCCCTCTTTCCGAGAGTTACCATGACGCTCAAAAAACGAACGGATTGGTAAATCGTTAATCGCTTTTGCTAGTATCCTTTTTTGATGACAATCGACTAAGCCATCACAGGATGAGCATGGCTCAACTCAGTTGTAAAAAACAGTTTGCCTTCGCCTTCGGGTGAACAATTCGGAGATCGATAATGACGATCAAAATCGACAAAGCGCTGGATAGATACTGCCAGTCGATATTGGATGAGACCACACGACTATGCACTCAACCCGATAAAGCACCTCACGAGCGCTACCTTGAGGTTTGGCAACCGATCAAAGAGCGCAATAAGACGATGGGCAAGACATTTGATGGACATCGCTGATCATGCTCCAGCTCCTGTTAATACGTTCAATGGATCTGGTAGATGAGGATGAGCTGCAGGCATTCAGATGTGTACTACTACACTAGCCTCACTTAATCATAGCGGACATTCAAGATGATAGTTCAGACCGCCTCCTCTGAAATCCAATAAACCCTAATCTAACCTTGAGCTAAAACTCCCAAAATTTGTTGAAATCCTCCAGCTCACTTTTCGTATAGTTTTCACAGGCGCTGTACTTTGCAGCAATAGCTGGATATAGCCCAGCCTCTAAATTGACTCGTCGGCCGCAGAGATCAAACTCAACAAGAGGATGCTGTTCCCTTTGCGTGACTTGTGATGATTCCAATGTGGTTTTGAATGATTGCTCCACCGTGAATCGAACTTGGAACGTTTCAACTCCAATTCTATGCTTTCCCATGGACCTGACAGCTTTGATAGCGATGTGTTCGGTCAGCAAGGGTAGTTTGCTGCCACCGCGATTGCCACCTTCAGCGTATGATCTTGAGCTGATGCGATCTCTTGTCAGTTGCGAGCTTCCAATAATTGGGCGTATGGTATTGTTTTGCGTCGAGACCAAAACAATTTGAGCCTGATCGAGTTTTTCCTTGCTCAGGGTTCGTTCCACTAGCGCGGTTTCACGATTTTCAAACACCAACAGAGTTTCGCAGAACTCAGCTTTACCGCCAACAGAGTCGTCAACCGGATAAGATGTAAACCCAAGGATCTCAGGTGCTTCCCCCGTATACTCCTGTACTTGACAGGCAAGATGTGAAAACCGGTCTTCTGCAAATGCTATCTGGCAGAGGCAGAGTGTAGATAGAAGCCATGTTGCCAGACTGAATTTAACTTGCATATTCCTGTCCCTCTGATATCTGACTAGCCTTGAACCAACTGCTGCCGCAATAGGTTCAAGCTGTCTCTATAAACCGAATTGGTCGCAGTGTAATTCCTAACGTTTACCGATACGACGGACTCCACCGTCGAATGTCGGCACGGATAACACGAATGGGTCGGTTTTATAACACAGCGCTTGCTCTTCGAGCATGCCGATAGCGATTTCTTCCCCCATGCGCAGACTATCAAAGTAATCTGAATAGTAGTGTACACCGGCCATATTCCTACCAATAGAGATGTTCGCCGCTAATTTATTCAATTCACCTTCGAGAGTAAGGAAATCTGTTCTATTGTTCTGAACCAACGTCGCACCGGTAGGGTCTGGTGTAAAGTCGATCGCCTGATCTCCTTCTTGTTTTTGATAAGCATCAAAAGTTATCTCGCCACCACGGTCCACCAAGACGGCACTAGTGTCAAAGTAAGCCTTGAGCATAGTGATACAAGCCCCAGCCACAGTCGCGTGACCAGCGCCATAGGACGGGTGCATCGGCGAACCTTCTTGAAAAGCCATAGGCAGTAACGCTGTATTGGTTGCGTTGTTTAAAATCACCGCGTCAACTGTCGGCTGGATAGCCGTGCGCAGTGCGCTGAATGCACCGTTGATTGCCGGATGATCCGTATTTATCTCTGTGTGCTTTTCGATTCGTCCAGACAACGCTTCCGGACGCGACCTGCAGTGGTTGTTGAATTTCTGGTAGCGAACTGCCTTCAGCGCACGTGTTGCTACTTCGGTAACTAGGGTCAGAATATGTGGCCCGCCCCACAGCGCAAAGCCACCAGCCTCACGTTCGTGTATTTCGTAAACAGCGGTAAGAAAGTCGCTATCAGGACTCAGCGTATTAAAAAACATTTTGCCGCGACCAGATAGATTGGAAAAGCCAGGATCTGATGGTGTCCCCATCCCTAATAGCACCAGGCAGGCATTTAGATAGGCTTGATACAGAGCATCATAGTGCACATATGTTGCGAGATCCCTGGGAGTAGTGATAAATCGACGCGGTGCGTTGGTAAATAGCGCGGCGTTGTTCTGTGTGCTGGCACCGTTTTGCACGGTCAGCCAATCATTCCAGCCCGTCATATGGTCGATGGTAGCCGCAACTGGAACTCGCTGATCTATCTGCTGCGCACCGAAGGTGATTTTGCCATCCGTGACAGATGTGATGCCGGTTTGGTCAGCATTACCCAGCAGCATCAACTGTGACAGGTAGGGTCCTGCCTCCACTCCGGGTGATGACCCTCGAAATAAGACTTGTTCGTTCAACGCACCGCTACCATCGTGCTTGCGTGTGCGGCCGTCAGCGCCTGTAATATCGTAATCGATATCGTTTAATCTCGTAATGGCATCGACAATATCTGTATTGCCAACGCCATTGTTGAACGCGGTGAGTTCCACGTCTCTCACCAATGCCAGCTCATAGACTTCAGCCATCTCATAGGCTAACTCTAGTGATCCCAGAGCCGGCGCTGGAGCCATTGTTACCGCCTGACAGTCTGGACCCTGCAGATCATAAACTACACCTGCCGTTGGTGCTTCCCACTGGCGTTTTTTTTCTGTCGAGGAACGCACAGACGTAGTGAAAGCCCCCACAAACCCGTTATCGATGGCTGCTCGGAAGGATTCGAAATCTTCTGGGTCGTTAATTAGGCCTGTGGTACTACTGTGATGTAGACCTTTGGTAAAATTCATAGCGTAGTTAGCAGTGGCGTAACGCTGTTCGTCGCCATTTGATTCGTGTACCGAGTGTGGGCGGTCTGCCGCTTTTTGCGCAGCCATAACGCGAACATTCTGTGCGTTTTGGATTCTGTCATCGGTCATCTTCGCCTTCTCCTAGAATTCAATAAATTCCTAATTAATCAAACTGCCTAAAAAATCCCAAACAATCCTATTCTGAACGAGGGCGCCAGCCCCAATGCCAAAGGATCAATTATCATCTGGAACGAATCTCCAGCATCTCGTTCACGATTAAAACACATACAATGGTTGTCCCGAATAACCTATACGGGGTATTGATGATCTCCTGCTCAATATTGCCGGTTTATCATGGATCACAAAGCACAAATTCCATATCGCCTCACACGCAAGCAGCCTCTGCGATTGCCTCATTTATTTGGTAGCCACTACGCACCCAGTCGTAAGTTGAATCATCGTCTCGCATCATCATTGATTGGTAATAATCGGGCTCATTAGCAGTGCGTTCGCAGTGGCGTTTGAAAGCGCCCTCTATGTGATTTGCAAAAATATTTATGCTTATAGATTTGCGTTTTTTTGTCGCGGTAGCTGCAGATTCTTGATTCACCGTCTTCACGAACAAGACTGGATAGATACGCCTCTCGAACGCACTGATGGCAGACGTGTGTTGTTTTTATCGTTATGCAATATGGTTGCGCCTCTAGATATTGTGTATATGCGGCTGTACGGCAAACAACGTTACAAGCTCAAATCCGCCAATTATCGGCATTTCACGGACTGCTGGCGAAATGTCAGATACAGTAGTTGCAGAGATGCTGAAAACAATTCCAAGTGATGCATCCGGTAGATTTATTTTAACTGTACGCAACGAGGGCCCAGGAACAGTAAAGCAATCCGATATTGAACACGTGGTGAAGTTGCTTGAGTCAAAAGGCGCTGTATCCATAGTACCGTTTAAAGGTTTGCCTACAATTATTGCGAATACCAATCGTGCTGCGCTCAAAGCAGCAGCGCTATCTGGCAGAATCATAAACATTCAAAATGACGCAGTAGCGAAACCGCAAGATAAATAAGCCACAAATGATAATTGTCGAGCAGGAACGTGGCCTGTGGGGATGCAAATTCACTAAGGCTCAACTGTGACAGCATCGTTGCTGGCGCTAATCAGCGTATTCGAATTGTTCTATATACGAGTGCACTTGCTCTTTCAAATCATCACTGAATACGGTCAATTCATCATCAGTAACCAGTCGCATTTGATAAAAGCCTATTAGTTGAATAGTTGCCCGTGATCGGGTGTACGGATCAAGCAACTGTACAATTTCCTTGTATCGTTTCCTTGTCAGTTGATACAGCTCGCTTTATCGTTCATGCGCTGCGCTTTTAGCGCTGACTGTGACAGCAGCGGCATCCTTAGGCACATCATTACAAAATCGCTCGATAGCTAGCTTTCGCAATGGCTTGTATGGTTTCCAATCCGGCTCATTCATTGTGCTTCTGACTAAATAGCACGAGAGCATGAATCTGTTATATTTGTAATTTTATTATCCCCAATTAGGTTGATACCAATGGTTCGGCAATAGTGAGAGGTAATCGACATAAATTTCGATTTCCGATCAAATTTAAAGTAACGATAACTAGGAATTATCAGTGCAAATAGGGGACCCAAACAAGTTAGATTTGGTGGCAAAACCAGTGTCGATATTCCTGCAAATCGTGCAAATATTGGTTGTATTAGGTGCGGTTATTGCGGCAATGAGATTGCTACTTCCCCATCTCTCAAAATACATGGATGCGTCGTCCTCTGGCTCTGCAATAACCTATTCCTTTATTGGACTGCTCGTGTTACTAGCAATTGCCGCCACGGTTATATTAAATGTGCCGTCGATCCGAAGAACCGCCAGAGGCATACCAGCGCAGTGCAAAAGATGGATTTTTGTTGCTTGTGGAAGAACAACTACCATACCGCAACAACCAAACAACCCTTGCCTGGCAGTGACCTCCGACTTCAGGCATGTCCGTTTTTCACATCCTTCACAAAAAACCGCAGTAGATAGCATCTATCAACATCTTAGTTCAGATAATCAGCTAATTAATAAATACGATGTAATTATTGGTGAAAGTGGATACGGTAAAACGAAATGTATCACGCTGTTATTGGAGTCATTAGTTAGGGACAAATCATTGTGCAAACTAGCTGATAACTGTTTGTATTATGACTTTGCACGGGGTCAATATGTTCAGGAATTGTTCGGAAAAAAGCTAGACGGTGCCTCACATTCTGATGCCCTCGTAGTCGTGGATAATTTTCATCTGTCAAGCAGTAAAACCATTAGGGATGTAAGTAGGGTTTTACTTGACACGTCAAGGCTAAACACCGAAAGACATCTAATATTTTTAGCGCAGCCACCGGGATCATGGCGACTGAAGGGATATGATGAAATTCGGTTGCTGGTAGACGCTCGGACACAAGGCAGGCTTCACAATATTGATGGATTAAATAAAACGGACTTATCGCACGCTCATCTCTCCCCAAAACAGCAACAACAAATTCTTTTAGCAAATAGTTCGTCTTTCCGAGGATTGGCTTCAATTGCAGATATCCATACGGCACAGATAGAACACAATGCTCCAGCACGTGATCGAAAATTCGCACGACATATATTGGAATACTTGTATTCAAACGGCGGTACTCCTGATTCCAACTCCAAGCCCAATGCAGAACGTATAACGGATGTCTTATCCACGGCTGTCGCCTTGTCGATATTAAGAGGTGTGTTTTCAGGAAAAGATTTTAGAAAAGCGTACAAGTTCGTTCTTTCGTCTGGTTTCTCAAATAATTGGGTTGAGTCAATAAAAGCGTATTTGATACTTCGTAAGCTCGCGCGCATAGGAGTAATTCCGAGATCATCGCTGCCTGGTAACTTGTACGTATTGCACGAACGATTCGCTGAGCATATTAGAGATGAGGTTGGTGTTAGGGATGATCGATTTGAACACTCGTTCAGGAAAGCGATGCTATGGAGATTGGACTTTGATGATTCTGAACCTGAAAATTCTGTCCAATGGGTAGGAGGAGTCGAATTAAGAGACACTAATAGACTAAGCAAATATTTTGATCTCGCTATGACAGACGGCAATTTGTCATCAATGTCGAGGCGCTTAAGTGCAAACCTCATGCATATTCAATCCCCAATTGCGCAATATCAATTAGGCATTATTCTTGATAAATACGGAGACTTTGTTACAGCTCGGCAGCTACTTTCAGAGGTCTCAAAAATAGACGATAGAAGTGAAATAATGTTTGCGTCTCACCTCGCACTTTTGGAAGCGGAACATGGCGCAGATCGTCTAGATTCATTAGCATTTTTGGATGCAGCACCATTTCCAAAAATACAACTGTCCGCCGAGTATTGGCGTCTTCATATGCATGGGCATGCAGGGGTATTCAGCCCTGAGAAGCTCTTATCACTAGCGAAAGTACTTACTGATAGATATGAATCATCAGAGTTTGAAAACAGCTATGTTCTTTCAACATTAGCATCACGTGTGTACTTTGATGCTTGTAGACATACATATTTAAAACGCGATTCAGTTTCTATGAACATTAGTGAACTATCATCTACTCCCTTGTTCGAAATACTTCAGTCGTGCGACCCTTGTTTCAATGCCAATCGAATTTTATACGAAAGAGCTCATATGATGAGTTTCGTTGCTCTACCTGAGCTTGCTATATTCAGCAATAAGTCTAGTCCAAAGGAACTGGCAGGTATTTCAGTTGAAGCAGACTCGATAAGCAATCTATGTTCAAGTATCGAACTTGAATATAAAGCTGCAAAAGAATCATTTTCTGTATTTGGGAATAGAGAGATGATGTACCTTGATGCTGATATTCTCAATGCACAGATTCAAAATCCAAAAAAAGGTACACAAGATGTTCAGCTACTACTCACTAGCTATAGCGAATATATAGATAGTATTGGATTTGATGATCTATATAGCTATCCGTACATCTATAAATTTCGACTGGCGATACGTAAGCGTAACGAGGCTCTTATATTGACAACTTCAGCCACCAATATTCATGAGATAGTGGATGAAATTGATGCTCAAGCTAGAATTTACCTATCAAAAATAGAAGCATTAGACACCAGATGTAGCAATGTCTATGGGCTTTGGCGGTGCCGACTATATTCTATTCTATTTAACTCGATTTCAAACCCGGATACTAATGACGACGATAGAGATGTGGTGAAGGCGCTCTATGTTCATATGCAGCTCGCTAGCAAGCACGGTTTTACTGGGGACGCACTCTTCATATCAAGACTTACAAGTAATGCCCGCGTAACAGTGCAACAGGTTATAAATACTCTGCTTTATCACCCATTTGTGCACCAGTGATTTTAGAGAAGATGCAGATTTCACGCCGTCTAACCCCTCTATTTGGTCTTCTGTATTTTATTATTCGTCGCCATTTTTCCTCCCAATGCCCGCTTCGAGTTGCGGCACGGCTTACCGCACCAGAAATTGGTCTATAAAAGTACGCGTTTGGATCTGAAAAAACACCGTAGCTAGGAGATATGTCGGAATCTGCGAGATCATTACTAACTATAAGTAGTCTATTACATATTTTCGCTACATTTTTCCAAACAGATTCGCTTTCATGAAGATCACCAAGGTGTCCCAAAACACCATCTGCATAAACAGCACTAAACAAGGCGTCTACTTGATCATCCTTCATAATATTAAATTCTATTGTAGATATTTTTTTTTCGTTGCAGAGTGATATCGCATCTGGATGTATGTCACTTGCTGTTACAAGAAAGCCATTCTGTAGAAGCTCCGCTTCCATTACGCCAGTACCTGAACCAATAGATAATATGTTTTCAGAACATAAATCTAAATGTCTTCTGAGTATTTCCGCTATTATTTTTCTGTACCATCTTGATCTGACACACAAAGGTGCCGGTATCAGTGTGTCTCTTTTTTCTGACCATGAGTGTAGAGTTCCTCGCTTATAATACGAATCATTCATTTGTATATTCAAAAGGCATGTTTTTGCGCATATTCATAACGATGTCAGATACAGCTCTGCGGTAACGCCGGGTATTTTCTCCTAGAATAATTTTGGATATGATTTCAGCGACATCTTCACATTCATCAACAGTAATTCCTCTGCTTACTGCAGCAGTAACGCCTAGCCTCAATCCCCAGCCTAAATCATAAGGGAGCTTTCTGTAATTGCATTGAATTCGGTTATTCTCCAGTTTTCGCCATGCAGAAAAGGCCATTTCTTTGGTCGTCATTCTAATCCATATGTGCTGTGTTCCTGTCAAAGTAAGATTACTTAAGAGTTCCCGCCGAACTACGTTGACTCCGCATTTGTGAAGCTCTTGTTCTAACTCGAGAGCAACATTTTGCAACCTATTTGCGTATAGATCGAGAGACTGTTTTTCTTCCAGAATAAGCCCGGCCAAAAACGTATTCTCAATGTGCGCGCTGGATACATAACTACTAAGACAGCTTTCAACAGCACTCCAATGCTTAGTATCTTTCGCTACAATGGCGGCTTTTTGCGGGCCAGGGAAACTTTTGTGCAAAGACAGTATTTGTAAGTCAAATCCCCAATCGAAGGGATTAGTATATGTGCCTGATAATATCTGGGTTGCATATTGCGAGCTATCGAATATTTTAAGAGGAATCTTCAAATCGTTTACCCAGCTAAAATCTTCATAAAGTAAACCCTCACTTCTATCCAGGAATAGAATATCTGGAGGATTTCGGCTTAGTTTATCGATTGCTTTTTTTCGATCAACACAGCATCTATCTTTATCGATAGGCAAGTGATCAACAATCAAGCCTAGTCGCTTCAATATACCTTCAGTCGCAAAGTGTCCTCCCGCTTCCTCAGGCAATAGGCTAACTCTGTCGCCGATATTAGCTAAGCCCATAAACACTACTGTATGAGCGTGAAGGCCCGATAGCAGGCGTAGCGAAGAATTTGAACCGCCAAACCTTTCTGCAAAAATGGAATGGATATTATTTACACTTGCAGTAAGTTTGGACCGCCCTGAAAACTGAATTATTGAATCTTTACTTTCATTTAATGACTTAACTTTATCTGATATATATAAGCCATGCGTCCATCTTACAGAAGAGTCATACTTACTAAATGGAGGGAAATTATCAACAGGCGTCAGTATCAAAGAATGATCAAATATTTGAGCTTGTCTCCTCAGGGTTTGTTCGAGATATTTGGTCATTCTCCTACGTATAATTCCTAGTTATCGTTACTAGAAATTATGAATCCAAATTATTGGAATTGACTCAATACGTCGGCTTTTCGAAGCGCTTCTCGCAGAGATACGTCTGTAACCTGAGTGTAGAGCTCAGTCGTTGAAATGCTCGCGTGACCTAACAAGCGTTGAACCACTCTCATGTCCACACCACCTTCAATTAACAATGTAGCCGCACTGTGCCTGAATCTATGAGGGGTTGGTGAATCGCCGGTGCCAATATCAACACACATCGACTTGATGCGCTTCCTGATAACTTGCGGTGTTAGTGGTCTAGCTCTACCGTTTATAAAAAGCGCGGACTGATTTTGGCCACACAGTTCTCGGAATTTTCGATAGCTGGCGAGTGCTTCCGCAAGCCAGAGGTTTTCAATATATACCAGTCGCTCTTTATCACCTTTCCCATGAATATGAATTGTCTTCGCATCGGACGAGATGTCTTGTATTCGAATGTTGGTGACTTCTCCAACACGGATACCAGTGGCTATCATCAATTGAATAACGAGCTGTGTAATTTGCCTCTGTGACGCTCTGGAGGATATATCATTGCTTTGTTGCCCGATTTCTATCGCAAAATTGCGTGGCGAAAATTCTAAAACTAGCTGGCGAATCGTCAATGGATCCACAGGCCTTGGCAGTCTTTTTGGTACTTTTAAATCCAGAGACAATCCATCAAACGGGCTTTTTTCGATAACACGTCCAACAAGCCACTGACAAAAACCTTGTAACGTAATAAGCCGTCTACGGACAGTCGCCGGCTTTAGTTGTCTCTTATGCCGCAAGTGCTTTAGATAAGACGTCACACACTCTGTACTAAGAACATGCCCGCTATTATCACTCAGTGCGAGATAACTTGAAAAACAATTTAAATCCTGCGAATAAGCATTTGAGGTATTGGTGCTTCGAGCTTTAATATTTTTAATAAAGTCGATGTATTCGTTAATATAGAAACCAAAAGGTTTTCCCTGAAGATTTATAGATTCTGTAGCCATGTCTGAAGTCTTCGACTATTGTTGCTGAGATCGATACTTCATGGCAATAACTATGCTGAATACGTCCAATCGATGAATTTTGGCCCCGCTGGGGTTCTTTTCTTGTTTGTCAGCGCAGTCTGCTGACATGTACGGGACGCCAGTATTATGTTAAAAGTCGGAGATTGGGACGCAGATGTATCCCCCCACAATCCTTAGCCAATTCTTTATCATCATGAGCCGATTATTAGTGATGATGTATGTATCGGTTACCTAACCTCGGGCAACTATGGCCACACTATCGGTGGGTCTGTTGAGCTTGGATAAGTTAAACACAGCGACACCATAAACCAGGCATAGCTAGATGATCGTCGTTGGGCATTGATGTAGGCGGTACGATATATGAGGCTCGCGCTAGTATTAGAGCTATGTATGACCCTACAGGTGAGCGTATGCGATCTGATGGTTAACTTTTTCGTCGCACGTCAAAGAAACATGAAGTAACAAAGGTAACTCCCAATACCACATGGTTTGCGATAGGACCAATTATTTCCGTGTGCTAAATTCCTTTTGGTAGGTAATGCCCCGAAAGGGGCAAAATATAGCAACATGAGAGCGCATACAAACAGTATTACTTAAAATACTTATTTCCATTTCTTTAAGTACTTAAAAAGTCTACTCCACCAGTGCGCATTCGGCACTTTCGATTCAACAGTGCCGGAACTCCGCTGCTGTAGTGATTTATCACCAATACCGTAGAACTGTGATTTTGCATTCTTATCACGCGATCGTTCTTTCTGGATCTGCGCATCACTCCAGCTCCCTGCCTCGATCACTCGACCGCGCCTAATTACATAATGCGAACGACAATCGAAATCCCAATTTCCGATTGAGGGATGTAATGAGATTGTTTCGCCGTCGTAACTCATTTGCCAATCAGTAGGTGTAAATGGGGTGATAATTTCCTCACCGCAGCCACAACAACAATGATGAGCAGCTGTCGCATATTCCATTGAAACATACAGAATTGAAGGCTCTAATATCGCCGGTAGATTTTCGACGAACTTGTGTTCAAGCATATTGTGCCGGATCACTGAGGACCACCGTTTAGTAACAGGTTCCCATCAGTCGTATAAGTAGAGTGATATTCACAATCCAAATCACGATAATACCCACGTAGCTTCTTCCATTTTATGATTGCGAGAGCAGCATTAAGCGAATTAAACTCTGCGATTTGAATATTCGTATCGTAAGCGTCATCTTCATGAATATCATCAAATGAAACACAACCGTTGTGCATGCTGTCACGATGCCAGGGCGTGCTAGCAGTTGTCCTTAGAATTCCTCCGAGCGATTCATCAGTGCATTCAATGCCCATTCCAACATCAATGAATGAGATGCCCATGCTTTCGAATTTATCGACAAGTAAACGACGCGTGGGACCAGAATCGACACAGATGAAAGCAAATGTTACTCCATCGAGAACATCTATATTGTCTGCAGTAATCGGTTCCGCATGGGCGACAATGTTTCTGTGCATTTTGGAGTACTTGTGTTGAAAGTAATCTACCTTTTTATTCATGGCGCGTAGATCGTCAATGGACGCAGCGCCAGGAGAGCGAAACGCGTTGTGTTGTAAATAGTCCTTACCGTCATAGAGGCGTATTTGGGCAGCTGGCGACTTTGATGCTAAATCGAGAATGTACGAACCGGTGCCACCCAATCCTATAATGGCAACAATTTCGTTCGATAGGCATTTATTAAAACTTCCAATGCACGCCCTAGCAGTATTTGTATTGCTATAGCAATACACGGACTCTTCGTCATCGTGACCTTCAACCCGATACACCCTTGCAGTAACACCCTGTTCAATTTGCTGGGCGGGTCCGGCCAAGATTGATGCATAGACCGACATCTTTTCATAATAGTTTTGGTATCCCTCGGCTGGCTTGCTGGAGAAGGAGTGTTGTGCAACGATGCCTTCGACCAAGGGTTGGGCCTTGCTTACGTGAGCAATGTTGACTATGGGGACGCCATTCGCGTCACACGGAAAATCGCCAACGAAGTACATCACATGATTATCTGGCTTGACTGTCCTCTCCCCGGCCAAAGTCAGCGTGGACACGAGAACACCCCTGCGCACGTTTCTAGCAGCGTCTACATAGGGAACATCGCGCATCACTAGATATCCGGCCACTACTTGAACCGAATACCCGTCATCGCGAAGTCGCTTTAGATCAGGATTACGACTTAACAGTTCGTGTGACATTGAATATTGTCCCTGTGGTTTGTACGGTAACGTTTCCTCCGGCGCCAAGTTCGCTCGCACTAGGGAGTGAACTCGCACAACGAAAGGTCATCGAATACATTGCATTCGTTTCATTGGTGGACTGTGGGAATGCGAGCTTTACAATCTGTTCAAACGTCACATCGGGCCCTGATACTCGAAACTTGCGTGCATTAATTATGACTTCGTAGTGAGTAACCGGTTTACGAGCGGTTATGAAATGCTCGACACCAGAATCTGTCAGATTCAATTCATCTTCTGGGTTTATTAAGCGGTCGGTTCCACCTGGCACCCGTAGGAAAATTCCGAGATCCTTTTTTGGGCTAGCCAGCGTGTAGAGCATCGAGCCAAGCAAAGTGGGTTTGCCCCACAGGATCTGCGCATCGTTTATTAGAAACTTGTACAACGTGTCGGTAGGAAATACAACAAACCGCTCAACACCACGTTCGCGTAGGTCGAATGGCTCATCAAGGCGAACATCCTCAAAATCTCCGGTTGGTAATATCGCCAGTAAGCTGTAGCCACCACTGGCCGCGTAGCCGTATGCGGCTAGAATTTGTCTTCCAAGGGGAACTGGGTCGTCTAGCGTGCACCCGGTAAACGTTAGGTCGGATTCCGCAACTTTTATACGGTAGGTGCGTTTTTCTTTGGCTAAATCACAAGTATCGGCCGGTAGATCGTCTAATTCGTTCGTCATTTTAGTTAAAGCTCTATAAGGTTTTGCTGATGAAAAGCACCAGCTTCATAACCTCAATCGCTGTGACGAACTAAAACCGGTAATTTATTCGGAAATTATTTTTATAGAGCCCGTTGAAGTAGGTCCGTAAAACCCAAACCGGTAAGTCAGTTGATATTTTTTTTCGAAAGTTTGCCAGAAGGTACGTCGGTACAAATGAAAAAATATGGGCAGCGCGGGCAGGTTCGATCAGGCCGCTTGGTTTTGGCGGGAAATTCTCCCAAACTGATTGACTTTACAGCAACCTCAATGCGCTTTCTGCGGTTTTTCAACATTGTTGCCCCCATATTCAATGCTGACCGCTCTTCGCTCGCCAGAAACACGATCTCGAAGTCGCCTACTGATTTTGCCGCGAGTTGATATGCAGCGGCATCCAACGAGCTTGTTGACTCAGTGGTCTTACGGCCAGTCCGAATGCGCCGAAGAATACGCTTACCATCAGGGCCAATAGAATGCTCATCTATTCGGACAACAATCTTTGCACCAGCTATGTCCAAAATGAGATCTTCGGGTGGCACTGGTGTTTCACTGCGGCGTAGATGGAAAAGGTGTGTGATTAGCTCGCGCCCAGCATTCTCATAGTCATCAGCGTAACCGTGATCTAATGGCCCTTTGACTTCCCAATGACGCCTGTAAAGGGCTAGTAGTTCGTTTTCCGAATCTACGATATTTTTATGATCAACAAGCTCATTTATCGCACTTTGAACGGCTGAATGCATTTTCATAAAGGCCGACTCTGTTCGCCTTCCACCCAGCTTCAATACATGGGCATAAAGAAAACGTCTCGGACACTTTTCATACTGTGCGAGTTGAGATGGCTTGAGCAATAAAGGTGAGTCGAAAGAAACGGCAACAGTACCATCGATATTTGCAGCCGAGTTTTCTTTCGAGATTGAGCCAAGACACGCGAGTTGATCTGAGATGCGATCAATGAATTTGGAGCGCTTTTGTGATTTCCCATCAGATCGCATGGAAGGTGCGTACATAAAAAGTGCATCTTCAGCACGAGAAAGCGCTACAAAGAAAAGACACTCCTGTTCTTCGACCTGACCGGCTCGAAGAGCATCTCTTCCCGAATATATTGGGCCTTCAATCATTCCATCGGGCGGGGCTGGAGTGCTCTGAGGCTTTGTGGACGGCATTGACTGACTGGTTAGGCTTGGAAGATGTAGTGTTTTAAACTCTAGACCCTTGCTTCCATGAATAGTCATCAACCGAACCGCGTTAAGAGTCAGAGCAGCTGCAGGTAGATTCCTTAGATCTCTCTCATCCGATAGAACCACTATTCTGCGAATATGATCGAGAAGCAGCGTGATTGGGTACCCCTTAAATTCGCTGCGAGCTGAACGCAAAAAATTCTGGAATTGCCACAATGCAATAGCTGGCAAGGGAGCTCCTCCAGCTGCCTGGTCGAAAAGCTCACGTATCAAATTTGAATTGTCTAGGTAGATTGCCGCAAACGCCCGCCAGGGTGTAGATGTTTCTGTTACGCCTTCCAACGCTTTAATGATCGCCATTAGGCTATGCTGCCCGTTCTGGGAAAGATCGGAAGTTTCACTGAGTAAGGCCTTCCATTCAAGCGGACTAGGGTCAACAGCTTTTGCAGCAAGGTTGGCGCATTTAGATAAATCATCTATGGGCAACTCAAAGCCAGGAACAGTTGCAACACAGCCAAGGCCCATGGCACGAGGATCAGTTAGTAAGGATAAAAAGGCCAGCGCCGTCTTGATTTCGGGACGGTCAAATAGCGGGCCTAAATATAAAACTGGGATCCCTCGTTCTTCCAAGCCCTTGGCAACGGTTGCGAGACGATCGTTAGCCTTACATAAAATAGCGTGATCTTTATACGGAATTCCGTTGTCAGACGCGTCCCTTATTCTGGCGGCAATCTCTGCAACTTCGTCTTCCTTTTTCTCAACAGAAACAAATGCCGGTCGCACACCCGAGGTCCCTCTTATTGCGATTGTTTCGCTGTTATTTTCCGCGACAAGCATACCTGCTTTAGCGAACCCTACAAATCCATCGCATATTTCTTGATAAGAACGATAATTCGTCTTTAAACTTTTAACAGTGCTACCTAAAAAATCCTCTTTTTTAAAGCGCGCCATATTGAACGATGACGCCCCTCGGAATCGATAGATAGACTGTTTTGCATCACCAACAGCCCAAAGCCCTTCACCAGTCGGCTTTAACGCCTGTAATAGCCTGACACTCGCTCTGTTCACGTCCTGGTATTCATCGACGAGAATATGCTCGTAAGCACCTTGGAGTTCTGTACAAACCTGAGCATCCCCTTCCAGTAGCGAAGTAGGTAGTGCAACTAGATCGCCAAAATCAACGAAACCACCTTGTTTTTTCAGGTCTTCGTAAACGTTATACACTTGTGCTATTTCCAAGCAACGCTCGGCGGCCACTACTGCCTCATCTGAATCAGCCTGGGCCAACATCTTGGTAGAGAGTTCTGTGTAACGGAGTACGTCAACCACCTCATCTTTTGAGCGAGAGATTGCAGACAAGATGCCACTAAGCTTTTCAGTGGGGTCCCATAAATCTTTGAAATGGACCAGCGGCAGTCGTACTAGCTCATTTTCAAGCATAACAACAGCATCAGCTGTATCGAGTAGTTTAGGATTACTCGGGAGGTCCAATCGGTCATGAAACCGACGAACTAGATCGAGCCCGAAGGAGTGAAACGTTCCTATCCAGATTGCTCCTGCCGCCTCAGGCCAAAACGATAATGCCCTATCAGAGAGTTCCCCGGCAGCTTTGTTAGAAAATGTGAGGACCAGTATCGATGCTGGATCGACCCCTTTGTCTCTAAGGTATTCAAGACGCCCAACAAGTGTTTGAGTCTTTCCTGTGCCTGGACCTGCTCTTAGCAATAAAGCACCGCCTGGGTAAGATGCGGCCACCTTTTGTTCTTTGTTGAGCGGTTTAGGTATCGTTAACTTTGGAGGCGCAATTTCCACTTCAGGAAGAAGGAGAGCATCAAAAAGTTGGACCGCGACCATGTCATATGGTGCTCCGAGCCGCTGGGATATCTTTAGTGCCGATAGGCCTTCGTCGAGAAACCATCTTCGCGCCAAATGCCTCGGGAAAAGTAATTCCCGGGCAAATAGGTCCATTAGGACTTCTTGACGGCCTTTGTGGCTGTAGTCAACCAAGCGTTCTGCTCCAATTGCAGATGGATCAACTGAACGTGCTGGATCAATCGCCGCCGAAGGCGTTGCTTCACTGGTGTTGTCAAATTCGTCATGCCCTATTTCGTGAGCAATTAAAAATGCGTCAAGAAATGTATTTCCTGTATCTTCGTAACGAATAGAATTCGCATCCGCATCATACAGTGCTTGACCTCCTTCCAACTGAGCATGGCCCTTGGGGTAGGAACGTGTCTCAATGTCACGTGCTTTTGTTTCTTGAAGAATAAATGTCAGAGGGTCTTCTGGATTACCCCCGTTTTCAACTAATCTATCGTGTAAAACTGCAGCCTTCTGCCTAGCAACCTCAATCTTGTCCATCTGACTCGGTCATCCTCTCGAGTGCTTCAAATTCGTTTTCGTCCAAACCTAGACCTGCAATGAATTCATCATAGTCAACCTGAGAAGACCCTTTTGGTTTTCCTTTAGCCTTGTGCGCTATTTGAGGCGGTGTTGTTGCTGATCCTTGAAGGTATTCAATCATTAGATGTAAGTTGACTTTGGCTACTCTCGACAACTTTAAAAGTACGCTGCCTGGAATTGAACCAAATCGTATTTTCCTGTCGCGAAATCCTGCTACGAAGTCTCTAGGCATTCCTAAGTCGTTGGCTAATTCACGCAGACTACTACCTGACAAAGCGTTGGCAACAACTTGTCCGCTTTGCGCGGAGACTGTAGCTGTAGATTCTGATTCCGCATTCACACCAACTTTATTTGCCAGATCTACCATGAGTAACTCGTGATACAAATCCGTGAGCTCCAGCACAAGAGAGGGGTGCTTTTCAATATAACGCCGCAGTGTCTCCGGGCATACTGGGGTTTCCATGGCGAAATCATCGAGGATGTTATCCAAATCTATTTCATTCGACATGGCCTGCCTCCGTTCCTAGAATTGCCAACAACTTCTTCACCGCTCGATCTCGACGATTTCGAACTGTCTTCACCCCGCATTTAACAGATTTGGCTATTTCCTCCTGCGAATATCCGGCAAATATCATATTGATCACCCTTTTTTCATCATCTGGAAGAGTGTCAATCGCCTGTTGTCGTTGAAACAGGTAAGTAAAATTATCCTCTATGCTGCTTGCGTCAGGGTGCAGTAGAGCGAGGGTCCTCTCTACATCCACAGAAACATCACTGCCATCATATTCGAGCTGCGTTGTTGGTTTTTCCTTTCGATACATTTTCCGCATTGCATCGTATTTACGTCGAGCAATCGCTTGATCGAACGAGTGTTCGAAAGTATCCAGCTTTTCGTTGTAGTTTGTTCTGTCAATTACCACGCGTTCAGAGAAATAGTCAAGCACGAAGTCCTGCATATTCAGCAATTGTGCCTCATCACCCATACTGGCCTCAGGACGAGGACATGCATTCTTTATTCGATCAGTGAGTACCGTATAAAGAGCATTGAAGCGGGCATCACTGTTGTCTGTCTTTGTTTGCCTGAGGAAAAATACGAGAACTTCGGAAGGGATGTAGTCAGCGTGCGTTCTGTTACTAATAGTAGAGTACTCGCAAAGTTTTTCGACAGGCAGATCTAAGCATTTATCGATATGTGCTTTGATTTCAGGTCTTCGTTCATACAAACTCCCATCAGCAAATCTTTTTCGTAAAGGTGGCAGGCTTTTCATAATTCATTTCTGCGAATCTACTCAACATAAAAACAGGCCGCTAAGCATTCTTTATTAGCAAAGATGTTCTCTACTACCCCATCTTTAAAATTAAGGCGTTAATGATTTTAAGAGAATAATCGCATTGCCTGGCTTTAACGTATTACTAGCGAGGTTTGCATCAGATACAGATCCTAGATTGTCTACTGGTGGCGAAGCACAAGCCATCTGCCAACTATCAGGAACAGCTCCGGGCACTCGTAACCCTACAGACTCATTATCATCTGCATCCTGCTCTTTTAGCAGCAAAGTTATCATGCCCCCAACCTCCTCTTTTGCATCTGCTATCGTCCACTTACTTGCTCCGAGCTGACATGTCCTATTATTGTACTGCGATAAGATATCAGCGGCTGCAACTGCGGAATTCAACGCCGCTGTATTATTCTTTTCATTCGATAACAAAAGTTCCATTTGCGCTGAGTTGTCATCTGGATAAAATCGATCTGTGTAGGTAGCCAATACCTTCGTTGATATCTCATTAGGAATATCTGACGGCATTTGTGCTTGGGCCATTGCCACAAGCGTCTCCGCTCTTTGTGCGTAAAGCGCACCTTCACTGCTTCCCCCGAACGGTATTTTCATAATTAACATGCCAACACAAAGTGCCATAGCCGGTATTGCCCAACGAGCTGCCGCTATTGGGAATCGTGCGGAAGATACTGCTCCTCCACTCGAAGTTTGATCCGGCCTCGGCCTTATGGCCGGGACCGGAGCCACCGTATCTGACCATTCGCCAAAACGCTTTTCGATTTCAAATATTTGGCGATCAACTTCCGCAGGTTCAGAACTGTCTACAAACGCCTGGCAAAAAGAGCATTGATCAACATGGTTTGTTCGTCCTTTGGATAACTGATCAGATTGCATCCGATAGAGTGTTAGCTCATTTAACGTCAGGTGCTCATCTTGCGTATCGGCATCAAAAAATACAGCAATGCGATCATGCCTAGCATGAAGCTCATCAACACTTAATCCACGTTCCTCAGCCAACTCTCTAAGACTGCCGTCTGGATCTTCTGCGATTTTGTCATACCACTGTGTCATTGCTCTATACCGTAAATATTCTGTCTACACTTACTAAGCGAACAACTCGCCCTTTTTTTACATTACAAACCTATATATCTTCTATGTTCTTGATTTTATCGCGAATTCTGTGAACTCTGACAGCTGCTGCACTGTAACTAATTGAATGTTGCTTGGCTATTTCAGTGATTTTTCTACCTTCCATCACACTTTCTAAAATGGACATGTCGGACTCCGAAAGCGAGGATTGTATTTCTCTGTATCGCTGTTCATAACTTACAATTCGATCTGGGGCGTCCGCATCAGAAAATATTTCTGCTTGTGGACTATCCAAGTCCCAACGATCCCTCTGTCGTAGCAAAGAAATCCATCGATGCCGCATCATCGTGTACAAATACCGAATAGCTTCATCGTTTGTTTTAAGCTTCAGTATATATTTTTTTTCTAGATATTCGAGTAATGTGTCCTGCACTAGCTCTTCTGAGTCAGTTCGGACCCCTTTAGTCATTTTTAGAGCAATTAGTAGTAAACTCGGATAGGCCTCAACACACCATTGATGAAAAAGTTCTCGATCTTGGGGTGAATCCCGCCAAGCCTGATAGAGGGTATCTTTCACGAAGGCTTACTCACCTCTACAAGAAATTCATCAGAGATCTCAAAATCAGTTATCGCTCTTCGCGCGCATTCTTCCGGCGTTCTGCTTCCTTTTTTTCCAATCGCCATTAAATTTCTTAGTACGCCTTGTCGTTGTCTTACTGTGGGCTCGATATTCGGGTAACACTCACGGACGCAGCGCTTGATTAACACATCGTACTGTTCTACTAATTGTTTCAATGCCATTTTGCGATCGATCGTATTAACCCGCCCGTCAGTGGCCCTCGAGCATAGGTAGCGAAATGAAAGATTGATCTTTTTGGCCAAGTTATTTTTTAGTACTTTGTATCCCTGATGAGTGTATGTTGTCGGCAACTTGCAACTACTATGATCACCTTCTAGGTATCGCCATTGAGGCGAGTTTTGAAATGGACCAATTCCCGATCGTTTACTGACTAATCGATCACGCTTTGCGACGCAAGCTTGAATGGTTATTTTGTTTTTTGCTGCAGTATCGTGAATGTCCACCCGGTCCAGTTTATCGTTAACTTCCTTTAGCAAGTCGTTTACGAATTTCCCTTTTCGAAGCGCAGACAAATGTGGACCAGGAAGTACAAATTTCAGCGCAAATGTCAGTGGATTTGAATGCACGACCCAAGAAACCAGATTCGCAACTGCCGAGCCATTTAGAGGAGTCGCATACAGCGTAATCATCTTGATACTATCCAGGAGTGTCGCAGTATCCTGATGCCCTCCTGATAAGCTGGTTACGCCCTTAAGTGTTACCAATCCCCCCATGCTGTGAGCAACCAAATACAGAGGCTTATTTTCTTGCACTTGGTCTAACAAATCGGTTACCAATCCTTGTGATTCGGATTCAATATCCTTGTATTGACAGGGCACCCAACCACTTTTGTAACCCCAGCAAAGAATGTCAAGCATAGGCAACTCCGGATCACTGTGGAGTAAATTCGGAAATTCGCCCCAGGTGTCTAGGCTATCACCTAGAATTCCGTGTACAAATACTACTGTGTCTATCCCTTCTGCAGAGCGGTAGCACCAATTGGATTCTGGGCTGGGGTGATCGAGTGTTAGTACCTTTTTATTTGTCATGGTATTCCTTTACTGTCGTGCACTATGCTTTGAGCGATGTCTGTATTTTTCAACTACGAATCATATTTAACTGCAATGTGACTATGCCCAATGCTAAGAGCTCTAGTTTTGTCAACCTTGCTGGTCGCGGACATTAAAACATTTGATTGTTTCATCCTGCCAGGTACCTTCTGGGCTTAATTAATCTGATTTCAGTTTCTTTTTGAACACTAATAGTCTCCTTGACGCTAGGGCCCTTCGCCGCCTGCAGGCCGGCTATCCGTGTTATGTGCTAACGCGAACAGCTGCGCCATCGCTGGTTATCCCAATTTCATTTGAAATCAGTGCCAACAATAGCGATTGTAGTAGGTTAAAACTTGATTAATCGTAACCGATGGCTAATGGCGCCATAATCGGCAATTCAAATATTATGTAAAATTGTATACGGATAGTGACATTTATCGAAGATGGTCCTCGATTATAAATCGTCGCTTTTTACTCTTGTCTCGATGGGCGTCTCGGTTCCTCGAAGCAACTGTGCGGCAGCGTGAGATTCGAAACGATCCTGGTCGGTGACATAGGTCATCAGGGTGTCGAGCTGCTTGTGTCGCGACTGCGCAATTAGTTTGAACACATCCGCTTTGTTACGACTAGCGCTGGTTAGAAATCCACGTCTCAAACTGTGCCCGGAAAAGTGTTCATAGTTTAACGAGGGATCTTTCAAGCCATAGATTGTCGCCTTGATCAGCTCCGCGACAGCACGATCCCCTAGCCGCTTATCACTTAACGAATCGCCTTTATAAAATCGTCTAAACACCGCGCCATCACTGATCTTTGCTGACGCCAACCAAGCTTCGATGGCCATAACCGGACAGTACGGCGAATCCGCCTGCCCAAGAATACCAATGGTCTGCCCCTTTCCGGTTTGATCACCTTTCGAATACGGAATGGTCAGCAGGTGGCCTTTATCGTGTACCTCGATGTGCGACACATTGATGCCCACTAACTCAGAACGCCTTAGCGCGCCAGCAAACCCATACAACAACAACGCACGATCGCGCAGCCCGCGTCGAGTCTTCAAATCCAGTGAATCCACCATACGTTTTATCGTGGTATCCACTGCAGCCGATTTTCGATTGGGCAACTCCCCTACTTCTTTGCGGCTGTTGCGTACCCCGCGCATCACCTCTATCACGGGTTGTGTGTTGTGCGGAGATGTGTGGCCGTTGCCTAAATGCATCAGACGGATGGCTGCAAGTCGATGGGACAAGGTGCTGACCGACTTGCCGGCATCTGCCTCTGCTGCCACAAACATCGCCACAGTACCTGGATCGGCCGGTAGCGAAGGCAATCCCACTGAGCGGCAATAGGTCTCGAACAGCTTCCACGCGCTCACGTACGTGCGCCAGGTGCTGTCTGAGCGGCTGCGGTGTGCGTAGCGACGAGCGGCATCCTGATCAGCCTCACGCCGCAGCGTGATATCGGTGCCCTTGGGCGATGTTAAATCGGTGTTCATGAGTCGATTATACCAAAACAATTATTTATTACTTCCGACAATAGGAGTTATCGGTGGTAATGGCTAATTTATATCGTATCTCCAAATATAACGTATATAGATACGTATCATATAATGACCTATAATAAGCTAACATAATTGCCCGATTATGATGCCATTGCGCTGTGAGGAATCGCCCCCGATGAATACCGACACCACACCATCAACCCCGGCAGCTCCAGGGCGCCCTGGCCTGTCCTTCGAGGCCTACGAACAGGCCTACCTCGCACTCACCGGCGACGATGGCATCCCGCCCTCACAGCGCCAGCTAAGGAAATACCTCGGTACCGGCAGCAATACCACCCTGGCCGGTTATCGCCGCCGCATCGCCGAAGAACGTGTCGTGGACGAAAAGCCACTGGAACCGGGCACCGTGGACGCTGAGCTTCTGGCGACCGTGCAGCGTCTGGCGCACCAGATACATATCGATGAGGCCCAAATGGCAGAAGATCGGGTGGACGAGCTGCAAAAAGAGGCGGACAACAGGGTGCGCATCGCAGAGGCGACCATGGAGAAACGTCTGCAGGACACCAATTTGCTTGAGCACCGGGCAACCCGCGCGGAGGCCGAGTTGGCGGAAGAACGCGCACGTCTGACAGACAAGGAGGCAGAGTTGATCGCATTGGTGGATGCGCATCAATCGCTAAAAGAAGACCAGGCGGCAGCGATGCAATCACTTACAGACGCCAATCGGCAGATCGCCACATTGATACGCGAGTTGTCGCAGCGAGAGCAATCACTGGAGCACGCGCGCGAAGACGAAAAATCAGTGATTAAAGAGGCGGCGGAGGCGGCAACGGCGCAGCAAACCGCACTCGCCTCGGTTCAACAGGCGCTGGCCGAAACGCAAACTACCCTCGCGAAGCTGGCGGAAAAAAACACCTCGCTGAATGAGCGGATCAGTGAACGCAATCAACTGATTGAGATGCAAAACTCACAGCAGCGTGACTTGCAAGTTCGTCTGGACAAATCGATCGAAGCACAAGAGGCGGTACTCGTGCAACTCGATGAGCTGAAGCATGAGCGAGAAACGTTGGTTGGCCAATGTCGTGAGCTTTCTATAGCGCTGGACAGCGAGAAGCGCTTGTCGAAAGCTACAACTGATAGTCTTGAGTCGACGGTGAATGATAAGGCTACGCAGATAGAGCATTTACAAAAGACGGTCTCTGAACTCACCTCTGCTACGCGTAAGCGCTAGCGAGTCGCCGAGTACGCCATACTAATCCCATGCAGTCTGTTTAGAAACCCAGATGACGAATACGGTCTCAGTACAAAATTACATAAGGTTCCAGCTCAACCAGCTAAGACCAAAGAACGAGCACCATCGATTCGAGGATTTGTGCCGCCAATTGGCCCGTCTGACTGTCTGCGAACGCATCCTACCGGCCACCGGACCTGTGGCCGGTAGTGGTGACCAAGGCAGAGACTTTGAATCCTTTCGAACCTACTTGTCCTCTTCACCACAGCTAAATTCAGCCTTCCTGGGGAATGGCATTGAAACCGATAATCGCATGCTGGTATTCGCCTGTACGATGCAAGCGAACAAGCTAAAGAATAAAATCAATGCTGATATCAGCACGATTATGTCTGGGCCCGTGCGCCCGGAGGCCATTTACTATTATTGCGAAGCTGATCTAAAGGTGGCGTCGCGTCATGCGCTCCAAGAGGAGTGCTTGGATACGCACGCTATTCATCTGGAGATTATCGATGGGCAAGCCATCGCCGAATTACTGTGTCACCCAGATCGATTCTGGATCGCCACAGAATTTCTTTCGATACCCTCAGAGTTTTATCCCATTGCCGATGATAACCATGAGGCCTACCGGGAGATCAAACACCGTTGGTCGGACCGTGAGCATCCGCCACAAAGCTCGGCTGATTTGTCCGATCTTCGCTATCTAACGCGTGAATCGACATACAGTAGCGATGTTAGAGCAGAATTGACTGATTGGATTGCAAAGCTTGTCGAATTCAGACAACACACCCGATCTGAATCGCTAAAGCGATCAGCAGCGTATGAAATCTGTGTTGCCTCGCTGCGTGGGCTTAACGATTTAACTCGACAGTTACCGCTGCTTACCGAGTACTTCAATTCGATCCCGGATATTGAAGATCCGGTGGAACTGATGGACGTGTCCACACTGCTGCATTACTGTTTTGGTGCATTTAAAAAAGCGCATCTGGACATCGACAAAGAGGTGCTTGCTCAATGGTCAGAGCGACTTGTATCGAAGCTCGATGAGCGAATCGCGCTAACCCCCACTGATGCGCACTTGTGCTCTCTATTGCAATCACGCGGCACCCAAGCCCTGCTCCTTGCAGAGTCCAGTGACGCCTTCGACGATGCGCTCACTGAGTTATTTGACTATTGGGGAAAGCTTGTAACCGCTGCAAGCAATGCTCCAATGTTCCCACTCGAATCATTCTCGGATCTATTAAATACACTGGTGAAAATGATCGGTACCGATAACCGATTTTTAAAGCTATGCGATGACGTCGATGAACTGCTTTGCGAGCGTACCACTGGCAATATAGCCGCAGAAAAATGCCGTGACAGAGCGTTGCAATACATTGATGCAGAACAGTACACCCTGGCGGTTCGGCAGCTCCACAACACTAAAGTCAATTGGTTTCACGCTGAAACGGAACTCGGTTTTGTACTCGCGTTGAACGTACTCTCAGAGTGCTACAAGCGCATTGGGATGTTCCAGGCTGCCAAGTATTATGCAATGGCTGCACTTTATGTAGCCTTTCATTCAAAACAGGAACACCTAACCAGTAAAGTGCCTCACATGTCCTTTCACCTGGCGGAGACGTGTTTTGCCTCAGGTGAATGGGTCAGTTTCATGGAGGCGCTGAAACTGGCACTGTACGCACAGAACGCCTATTCACCGAATCCGCAAGAGATCAACGAACACAGCGAGCTGCAACGAGCACTTGTTCATCTCTACAATCTTAGAACCTTGGTTAACAAATTCAACCCTGAACTGTGTGAAGTAATCGATGCCGTCATCAAGGAGTTACAACTTGATAGTGTCAATCAGGAATTTCTATCAGAGCTCTTGAACGACCCTGATCTTCCCATGGCCAAGCTGAGTCAAGATGAAAGCTGGGTACAATTACAAGATGAATTCATCGTCGAGCCTTTTTCAGATCTGGGTGAAAAACGCACGATAGAGTGGAAGGCGTTGGGTATCAGCTGGCATGCGCATACGCCAAACCGCCACAACCTGGTTAGTGCGCTGGAGACCTTGGTTGCAACCGCACAAATTGTGATAACTGACCTGGCGAAAGTGGATCTTGCATTACTGCCATCTGCCATTGAAATCGAGCTTTCGCTCGATGACATTGATGAGCTCGAGGCGACCGAACACGATGGCAACGATGTCGTCAGTTGCACTGTTGTGTTCCCTCGCCAATGGGTCGAATCTGGAGCTGATTCAGAAAAATTGTATGTCGGTTGTCTGGGTATAGTGAGCTCCCTGCTTGCCAAGTGCTCAACTTTGCCGGGCAATGAGTTGATGAAGCAAATCGGAGAGCTGTTTGATCAAGGTCTGACTCACAAGATATCAGTAGTACAACCCTACCCAGTATTGTTTAACGAGTTCTTACCTCAGGCAGCCTATCAGAAGATTGATCGTACTCGATTTCCCTCCCTGACCACTAACCGCGAATTTCCTGTTCGCGAGCATCGTGATGTTGGTTGGATTGATGCACCCGGAAAACTCTATTCACGCGAGCTCAGTCATGAGCATATTGAAAATCGTTACGCAAAATCAGTGATACCCATACAACATTCAATCAATAAATGGAAATCAGATCCCCGTTTTCAATTACTGATTAAAAGACTGCGGGACGAGGGTTTTCAGGATTGGCGGATACTGTTGATCCTAGTCAATATAGCGATAGGCTCTAAGTTGAATCGAAAGATTGGACCTGGTAATAGCCCTGATCAGATGAAAGCGACTTTAAACGATCTCATGCACAAAGAAGAGCTTGAAGGCGATCAATTGATCCCCGTCTCAGTGTTCACGGACGAAGCTGTTGAAATCCATAAATCGATAATCGCTATGAGTATCGCTCAAACCTGGGGGCTTGTTGTCAATCGGCAGACGCCCGATATGAATGCTATGCAGACGTTTCTCAATGCCCGATATCGAAACAACGTTGACGATGTTGATCACATTGATCCGTTCGAGTTTAACAACCAAGATACACTTGGGCAGTGATGTGTATTTGCCAGATTGAGGTTCGGCCCCGATTCGTGTAAAAACGCCAATGAACCCTGAAAACCTCTCACGACCCATGCAATTTCTCGCTACATCAGCTTAAAATTGCGATTGCCTTGTTGGTTCGGAATCTTGAGCGAGTAGGCTCCCAGGAGGTTAATATGCTCTGTACGATACGGAGACAAGCTGCGAAGAGCCTCAGCGTCGACTTTGAATCCCTGCCGTTTGAGTTTGTTGATGGCTTTGCTCATCGAATCTACATTATGGAGAATCACCAAATTGGCAACTAGGTGATTGTACGCAATCATTTTGTCTTGAGCATACCGCAGGTTTTCCTGAATCATCCCATTGTTATAAAAGAGCACCCATTGGACGAATTGGTTAAATTCTTCGCTTTTGCAGGTAGCTGCGTGCACCGATTCGCGTAGTTCGATTTCACTGATGTATTGCAGCAAGAATTGCGTGCGCACGACACGGCCGAGTTCCCTGAACGCATAGAACAGAGAGTTGCGAATGCTGTTCGAACCCAATCGCCTGATCATGGTTGATGCACTAACTTTGCCTTCACTAATCGACACCACCACACGCAGCATTTCTTTGTAATTGTCAGTGATCAGGGAGTAGTTGATGTTTTCCGAGAAGAGCGTGTCAATGTTAGGATAGCCAGAGCGACCGTCGGGTTTGAAGAATACCCAACTCAATTAACAAAGAGCAAAACTATCCCAACAACTTACTAAGATTAAGAATTAAGTGATTGGTATGGGACCAGAGGAGCTATTTCTTGGCTTGTACAATTATGGGATGCCCATATTTAATTCCTCAAACGCCGCGATCGCTACTATAAGCATAGTGATTCCAAAAGTGAGAGGCGATACTGCTTCCATCGATAAATGGTTGAACGAACTTAAAACTGCGTTAAAGCAATTGTCTAGCTTAATGCGACACAAACATTCCTAGCCAATATTTCGCAGACTGTAATCCGTAGAAATGACATTTCTACGGATTATGTATGTTACTGCAGTTTAAATCATGCCTCTCTGAACATAACTGCATGCGCAAAAAACATAATACCCCTGAATAGGTTATTCCTCATTCATAAGGAAGTATATTGCCAATTAGGATTCTTGCTCTTTATGGTACGGATTTCACAAGATCAATTTAGTACGATGGTTAATTATTTTGGTTCGGTCACCAAGTGGCTCCGTGGTAATCTCACTATCGATCAAGTGCACATGGACATCGATAGTAATTACTCTAGCAGTCCCTTCGACATCTCAGGAATTCTCTAAGGAGAAGATATATTAATATTAAACAGGCGGTTTAGATATGAATCTTATGAAAACTGGAATGGCACTAATTTTCGCTATCGCCATCGTTACGGGCTACTATCTCTTGACCAATGATGATGGGTTCCTGCGTTTCGGTCCTGATGGAAACGACGGTGCTAACGATAATTTGCCCGTACATAAAATTGTTGGAACTGTATTAGCAATGTTGTTTGGTATCGCATTTGGATCGTTGCATGATCAGCTATTGGGCCGAAAACGTGTATCTATCGGCAGGGAGATTGCTCGACTTACAGAAAGTCCGAGACTATTCCGTGCGCTGCTTGCTTCACCCGTACTGTATGTTGGTGTTTATGTGGCGGCAAAAACACAGCCCGATCTTGTTATTTCATTGATGTTCGCTTTTCAAACCGGATTCTTTTGCAATGCAATCATGAAAAAGAAATCCGAAGAAGTGGTGTGAAATACTTCCCTGCGCTTGCAGTCGTGCTGCTGTTACTGATCGCTTTTACCATTAGTTTTCTGGATAAGTCGAACGCGGAGCGTTTTGTCGATTACCTTCTACAAAATAACTATCTCGACTCAAAACATGTGTCAATAGTCGAAAATTCTATTGAATTCATGCTTGCATCGCATACTTCAAAATTGCAAATGCAAGTTAACGGGGCAATCAAGAGAAACGCGGTTAATCTTTATCTCATTAATCATCCTCTCAAAGAGAATGCACCCGAACATCTGCAACAGTATGTTGGTCAAATTGCCTATGTTGGTGAGCACAATATTGTTCTTGTTGACATGGAGAAAGTCAAATCTCTTGCGAGTATCAATAATAATGCATGGAAAGATATATCTACCTATACGGGCGAAAATTTGGAATACCCGACAAATCCGTATGCAAAAAAAGACAATAGCGCAGAAGTTAAGTCAATTGAGTTTATTCTGACTTGGATTGTGGGACACGAGATTGGTCATGTGCTTGCTAAACATCCAGAAAGCCATTTTGAACAGGCTACCATAGAGCAATCGAAATTTTCGTCTGAAGCAATCAAGAAAGAGCATGAAGCTGATGCCCTTTTTGCTCGAGGTATTGAATATGCGGTATCGGAGGGAATATGGGGACGTGAGGATGTGGAGCGTTTGAGCGAGAACCTAATTTCCTATATGGAAAAACAGCACCAACTGGAACTTGGTGATACAACTATGTATGGCCCATGGGCTTTTTTATCTCAGGTACCTAAAAAATCTTCTACTGCCACCACCCATGCAGAATATTTTATCCGTGCTGGGCGAGTTCTGACATTGATAGATCACTACTACACAGATATTTTTAAGGAACAGGTACCCAAGCTGGAAGAAGTGTATTACAAACTGACTGTTCAGGACGGGGGTAAATTAAATGTCACCGGTTACCCAGCCCACACAAGGGTCGAATTCATCGGCGTGGAGGACAGAGGTACACTTGGCGTTCCGTTTAGTGTGTGGATAGCCCCTTCATCTTATAAAGTCATTGCATCTGCACCTGGTTTTTCAACACAAACTTTGAACTTAACTCTCAGACCCGCAAGTATCGAGGATTTGCATATCGAGCTGATTAAGTTGCCGAATTATCCACACGCGGCACAACAAAAGCTTGACGAAATTGACAATGCTGAGTATCACAGTTTGCAGGCGGAG
Organism: Herpochondria borealis; assembly: GCA_032274145.1. Taxonomy (NCBI): domain Eukaryota; phylum Rhodophyta; class Florideophyceae; order Ceramiales; family Ceramiaceae; genus Herpochondria; species Herpochondria borealis. The sequence goes on along the minus strand of JAVCKV010059755.1, from coordinate 24,932 downwards.
TCTTTTGTATTGGACTGGAATAATCAAGCAAATTTAGCTGCAGCCAAATTCGAATTGATACAGGCAGTGTCCAATAAACGGCAATGGGCAAATCCACACTTTAAACTTGCTGCTATTGCAGCCGAACAACTTAACTGTAAGGAAGCGGCACAGCACTGGCGTGATGGACTTGCGGGTGTATTCACTTCGGACCCGTTGGATTTTTACATAAATTTCTATGCGGAGCCGGAACTGGAATTGCTTGACTATGACTTGCAAAACGATACTGATGGAACTGCATCCGTAGCGCTGAAAATGCTCAAATGGTATATGGATAGCAACAATCCAGCTGCTGCTCAGCAGATCGCAGCGCGCAACTTATCAGGACAAAATGGCACTCGTATACAGGAGTATTTCAAAGCGCTACTACTTTGGCAGGAAGGAGACCTCTCACAAGCTAGCGCCAAGTTGAGAGAGCTGGTAGATAAAGATACTGAATTGGGGTACAACGGCGTCTATTTCCAAGATGATCTGGATCTGCATCTTGCGTATTTATATGAGGAAATGGGTGAATTGACGCTTGCGCAGGATATGTATGAAGGTCACATCACGGAGCTATTCGAATTTTTTCTTCGGCAACATAAATTTGAAAATGCAGAAAATTTGATAGCTTCTATCTCGCAAGATGAGAATTCGAATCTCTCTGAAGATACGCTTTACTGCGCAATGGCTACAGAAATATTTGAGACAGATTTGTCGGAACACGCCTTTCGCATGATTCAGGAGAGAAAAATACTTGAAACCACAAGTAATGAGAATGCTAGTTGTCTTGTCGCTGCTGGTAATTGGTTGCTGAGCGAAGAGAATCACACAGAGGCGATGACTTACTGTCAATGGGGTCTGAATCTTTCTGAATCCGATTCAACGACACAAAGAGATGCGAAACGGTGTTTGGCAAATACGCATAAAGCAAAAGGGCAATTTACGCAATCTAAAACACAGTTGCTGCAGGCTCTATGGGATAATTCTTCGGATTCGCAATTAATTGAGGATCTCACATCTGTTTATACGAGTATGGGCCTTACGAACAAAGCCAGCTGTTTTCAAGCTCTTAGCGTGAATTAATCGATTGATCACTGAAACTCAGAATGATTGTCTCTAACCCAGGATATCAACTCGTCATCATCACTCTCTTCGGATAGTAACTTCAATAGTAGAAAAATACGTTCAACATATTGAGGATGTCGAGATAGTATACCGATACTTTGTAACATTTTTTGCCACGCACTTGATCGTGGACCCTGCTCCGTTAGTAAGAGCTCTCTCTCGAGCATATCCAGCAGGAACAGAATGTATGCGTCAGCGTAATTCGATTTGCTGCCTAACGTAGTCAATTCGTTCTGAAATATACTGTTCGCAAGATGAATATCTGCTTCAATTTCCAATTTGCGACGATTGCTGAACAGTCCATTGAAATCCAGCATAGCGTTACTAGAGAAATGAGCTGATTTATGTTTATTTTTGTGATGCCCAACTTCGTGAGCGACAATCCACTGAACAAAGTAGCCACGTGCACTCCAATCCTGCGGGTCAAGATTGTCGTTATAACGATTGGCAAGGTATTCAATTAGCTGATAATCGACGATTATCGTTGTAAGTGAATCAATGTATATCGCGTTATGACGTAAAATCTGGTACCACCATTCTAATTCGTCTTTCCATGGACGATCAGCAGTGTCAACTATTATAATATTGAGTATGTCGGATTTATAGGGTTCGTTGAGCTGCCATGGAGCAATATCTTTGTCGTCACTCACCGCCACGTCAATGGCGATATTAAGTGTCACTGGATCAAACGCGGTCATATGGCGATCTAGCAACAAATTGATATGATAAGACTGAAATCGATCAGTGTCGGGATGGCGAGAGAAGCGCTGATCGTATAGCAGTGCTAAACATAGGAACGTGATAAACGCTAGGCTACCCACAGCCATCGGGCGAATTATCACGACACTTCCCATTCCATAGAAATCATCTTAGGATATGGATAAGTAACGACAAGTAAACAGTTTCACTGAGTCCACTTTAATGCTCCATTTTCGAATTGTTCTTATCCAATATCCTGTTGGACATTCTGGTATGCCATATTGAGAGTAGCTTGTAACGAAATTGATTTTTGCAGTACCTCCAGAAACGTATCCATCAGGACCGCCATTTTCAAATAGGGAAGGAAAATTTCCTTTTACATAATTTTCATAGCTTACATGCCGATCCCGATCAAGCAAGCTATCATTCCAACAATACCAAGAATCTTGTGGCCACCGCTCCGAATCTCGACATCTTTTATCTGAATAACATTCGCAAAGAAAAGAAAAACGAATCCTACTAACAGTAGAATTGTTGGAGTTGAAGTGTTTAGAAGATTCTAGAAAATATTTTCCATTGAAAAACCCATCCAATATAATCTCTATCGATACTATACCTAGCATTCTGGCTGACCGAACTTTTTAAGCTTTCTATAGCCAAGGCCCAAGGCATGTCAACTCCATTCTCTTTAGCTAATATATCCAGAGCTTGTGACTGAGTAATTTCTTTACTCTTTTTCAGCCTTTTCCCATCTTTTTTACTGCCTCTACTGAGCGACTGGATGGAAATACATTTCGACTATTGTTACGGCTCACTCAAGCTCTGCTCTCTGAATGCTAAAAATAGATCTACATCCAGTTCGACAGATTCAAGGGCAGTATTAATATTTTCAATTTTCGAAACGTTTGGATCGGGTACATGTGCCAGCCACTCCAAAAACCAAGTACTCCTAAAAATAGAACAATTCGCTCAACCTGAGTTATTCACTTGGCCAGTTTTCCGCTAGTAACAATGAATTAGCCGCATTAACACGTCCGAAACCGTACCAATAGCTGTGCTGGGTTTCCGAATCGTAGGCTCCATTAGCAACATCGATACGATCACAAGATTCAGCAATAATATTTGCCACATCCACCCATGTGAGATCAGGCCTAAGTGACAGTATGAGTGCAGCGACACCAGCTACGCCTGGACAAGAACTCGACGTCCCACCAAAACTGTTGGTGTACTTACCAGCGGTATCTCCATCCGAAAACGATGGGTTGTAACCTTCGTCAACACCGTCGCTCCGGTCAGTTGTCCAAATACCAGGCGTCAACGGTGCTGGACGACCTTGCATGGCGAAGTCGTTACTAGGAAAGCAGCACCATAACGATTGCCCAAAATCGCTGTAGACACTTTTCCTACTACGATCATTGCAAGCTCCAATAGCCATAACGAACTCAGAGGCTGCATACCCATCATTATCCGCACTCTCGTTGCCATTACCCGCCGCCCATGTAATCGCGCAGCCTTTACCTCCCCTACCCTGTAATACTGCAAATTCAAGCGCGACACGAGTACTATCTGGTAGCGGTGTAATCTGATGATGCAATGGGTCGTCGGGATTCCACAAATCACCATCCGGAGGACCCCAACTACATGAGATGACATCCGCATCATGAGTCACCGCCCAGACAATGGCATCATGTTCGGCTTGAGATCCTAGAGCAGATCTTAATCGAATAGGCATCAATATCGAATCTGGTGCAACACCTGAAGCTAAGAAATCACCACTTGCGCAAGCCACGCCTGCGCATGCAGTACCATGCGCGTCACCTGTTCTATCAAGAGTTGGAATAGCTGGATTCTTCGGTCTAGGATCATTCGTGCCAAGAGTGGCATCTCGTCCATGAACGACTTTTCCTTTGCCCGAGAAGTCCTGATGGTCTACATCCACACCATCGTCGATAACGGCCACACGTATATCTTCTCCCGTTGAAAGAGCCCAAGCATCCACTACATTAGCATGCGCTTTGATACTCGTTCCATCAATCATGGTTTCTTTAAGATGCCATTGATTCTTATTTGCTTTTCGCAAAGCTCGTTCCCGAACCAATTCCGGATGACTGTATTTGACTAACGACTCGTTTAAAAGTCGCTCACCAATCTTGAATATTTTCTCCAACCCGGTGCCATCAGGAGCTGCAACAAAGAAGCTGTGTGAATCATGTTTGTATCGTCTCTTAATGATTAGTTTATGCTTTTTGATTATTCGGCTACAGTCGCTTTTGCTTGCTGCTGAGTCAAACTGAACAAAGAAATTCTCTGTATAGAGTACTGGTCTCTTAGATTTTTTATCAATCAAAGCCCTGCCAGCAAAACGAACATCTTCAAGCGGCGCTAATCTTTTCCTGACGTGATCCCTTTGCTTTCGTTTGCCTTGCTGCGATGGAACTCGCATGACACGTACATTCGCCTCCTCAAAATGACATACTTCTTCTAGACCGCTTACACCGGCGTCGGTTTGGCAAGCATTGACTATGCGGGCGAAAGAACTGGGTTTGTGGCTTCGGACCGCCACCAGATCATCCGCTACCGCAAAGCTAATTTTTTTCCCTTTTTTCCGCCATATTTCACAGTGAGTGTCATAGATCTATTCCCTTTTTGTTGTCTATTGAAGATAATGTGTATCTGTACTTCACAGCTCGGTGCATCATGGATTTAACGATTTTTCCCCAGTTGCTTAACACGCAAACCAACCAAGAAACTGTTCAATGGCATCTACAGCAACATCTAGTAGCCCATTTTGGCACTTCTGATCCCGAGACATCCGAATTCACTATTGTCGAAATAGAGACCGTGGAGCCAACGGAAATCTCAGACGAAAAAGATTCCCATGAGTTAAAACAAGAATACTTTCCAGTGTACGAGTCCGACAACGGCGCTGTAGCGGTCCCCTCCGGTTTAATCTACATAAGAGTCTCCACCGATATATCCGTAGAGTCTATGAAACAAAAACTTCTCGATCGAGGATTCCAAATAAACAAAACATCACTTATCCCGTACGTCGGTTGGCTAAAATCGATCGATTCAGATTTTGCGACTGCTCTATCAAATCTGGCTTCCACTGCTAACTTACCCGACATCGATATATTGGAACCACAGCTTCTCATGCAGAAAAAGACTCGATAGCAGCTTCAGATCTTTCACTCTGCTTTCTTAGGTTTTTACACTGATATCCACGATTAAAAATACGCGGCTCATTTGTCTGTGAATTTTCAGCAAATTCGCTAATCCTAGTTTCAGTGTTCATTAAAGTACAATATCTCGCATGGTCGTAATCGCTGCTGTTCCTGGTGCAGTCGCATTGATTAGCAAGTCCTCACCGAGATCCGAATCTGTTTCCCGAGCGGCTTCGAATGGCTGCGTCATACGACTACGCAATGTTTCGCGTGCTCTAGAGATTAGAACATCTCGTCTACGACCTTGTAGATCAAACAATAAGGGGTCGAATTGCCTCAGTGCTGGGAAGGTCAGCCCCGTTAGCACTTCGATCGTTGTCAGTCGGACCTGTTCTAATACAGGCGCAAAAGCAAGTGGGTTTTCACTGTCATAGTCACGTTGCCAGATGAGAAAACCAGCCGAACGCATTGCACCATTCAACTCGATAGTTATTACTTTCCAGTACCCAGCGGGAATTCGTATCGGTTCCTCATCAGGACCGTTCCGGTGTTCTGGATCGTCATCGGTAAACACCGGTCCCGTGAAAACACAAGCTCGATGACCGCCGCCGCTTTCAGCGTGCGCCAGCATCCAATCTTCTATGCTGCCCCATGCATCATCATGTAAATTTCCATGCTGCGGAGCAATGTTGGTCCATAAGTCGCTTTCAAGTTCCGCTATCGACGCCTCCACCTCTGTACCCCACGAAAGGCTTTTTCGTCGTGCCAAGTGACCTCGATCCCATGGGTTGGGTCCAAAGACAGCATCCCTGCTCTGACGATACCCGCGATTGTTATCGACCTGGAGATTTGAAGGTTGGACACTTGGATCCACATCAAAATCACGGTTGGTAAATTGGGCCGTAGACAGTGTGGCCCCATTAATATTGTGAGCAGAGACGAAAGCAAAACCGCGTTCCTGGTTGAACAACAGAGAATGCCGCGAGTGGTGAATAAAATCCCCATTAAAGGACAGTGCTAATACTCGACTTGAGGGCACAGGAAGTGGTATTTCTTGACCGGCAATAAAGTCAGGATCGTATGGCATTGAGATCTCCATGTCGGGTCATCATCAGTCAGCAATACTTAATGTTTTGAGCTCCACTCGAAAGCACGTACATCGTAAATTTGAAATATTCGAGTGGTTCATGTGATTTGCGGCGAATAGTCCTAAACCTTACAGGGAGGTTAATAGATCCTAAATAACCTGAATGGGTAATGTGTGGCTTCCATTGTATTGACCTGGTGTATGAAGCCATCTAGGCTGTGCTATTGCAAAATTCTGCGCGGCAGCTATACCTGGAAAAACAGTTAGTCACGAACCGCTCGCCACTGATCGAAGGCTTGCTGAGCGCTTTCAAGCGGTGGATTGAACAGGGGAGTTGCTGCTGACATCGGTTATCTCCATCGATTAATTTAAGCTCGTGGAGAAAAGTTAATCAGATAATTGAGGCAGATTTGCGAGTGCCTGCCGTAAGAACACGCAAGGATTGATTAACCTCACTACAACTTCTTAAGCGCGCCAAACAAATCAACTTTGGATTTGATATTCTTGTCTAATGACGTAAGTGCTGTTATCGCAACCCATCCTAGTACATAAACTGAGACAGTAAGCGCGTCATCATCAGGTTCATTAAACAATATTTTTCTTAACCCAGTCTCTACGCCCACGCTTTCACTTATAGCTAGCACTATCAAAATCAGTGGAACCACGAGCACGAGAATATTTCCAAATGTTTTATATCCATTTTGTTGTTTAAATTCTTCTGAAGAAACTTCGTGTGATTCTATGAGCTCAAGATCTCTTTCATAGAAACTTGTGATTGTAGTGCATAATCTACGCTTAATATCACTGTATCCGTGTGGAGCTCTAACCAAACAGTCAATCGCAATCCCCTGAATATTCCTTGCTTTATTCGATAGATAATTGGTTAGTTTTGTTTCGCTAAATTTGCTGAGGGTTAGCTCTCTGTCTATCCATTCATTTTCTAGAATAGATCCAGCTATTTCGATATTTCTTGAACAACCTTTTAAGTACCTTCTTTTATCTTTCTCATCAATAGCCTTCTCTGTATTTTCAAGGCAAATTAATGCATGAATCAAGTTCTCAATCGCTAACTCTCTTTCTGTGTACACAATTCTATGGCTAAAGAATGTGGCTCCTAATATACTGTTGATAACAGGGCTGATTATAAGGTAGTAAAACCACAATATAACACTTACCAGGCCAACGATAACCGCCACGCGGAAGTTGTATATTCCAAATAAATTATCATAGAATGTAACCATTACGATAATAATTCCAGCAACTATCGCTATAATATTACTGGCTAATGCATTGGTTCCATACTTCGCCAACACATACTTTCTTACATGATTGGAAAATGTTGCAACCGCAATTGATACGTAGATAAATGCAATTGCCAGAACTACGTAATTGCCTGACGCTAGTACTATTTTAGGTGCGCCATTGATCGTTGTGTCGACAGTAGAGCCTCCCAAAATTAGTAGCATGGAAAAATATATAAACGTAACGAAGCAGAACATGAATACTATGAAGGGGTTTTCTCTATATATCATGTCCATAAAAACATGAAATGCCAACACTAAGATTATTGGAGTGAGAAAATATATATCCGTCCATTCGAGATTGTATGATTCTGCGCCAAACTTCCATGTAATGAGAAAAGGAAGTATAAACAGGCAAAACCAACGGAAAATCGTTCTGCATTTTTTATGTATTAGTGTATATACCTCCCTCCAGGCCAGATAACCGTTTACTTTCGATACTACTGAAACCAGTTCGTCAAATGAATCTGCATCCAGATATTTGTCATTTTTACAGAGTGTCTTTAAAAGAGCTGCTTTCGACAAAACCCTATTCCTAAATTCTTTATCGTATTTCTTTGTTAACTTCGTCGGAATAAGTAAGATTGGCAGCCGATGTCTTGCTATCAGCTCATCGACAGCATCTAACCGACTCGAGTCTCGGGAATTGTCTGCGTTCGATCCTTCAGTACTATTCATCAACTGACCTCCTCACAAGGCTATCTAGCGCTACACCTTTTTTACACTACCTGCTAATCTAAATGTTCACTATAAAGCAGGGTGCACTATGGTACAGGAAAGGTGTTCTTCTAATCAGAGAAAAATATTTCAAAGGCTCCTCAAAATCGCTTTATATATTCCCATACTTATGAGCTTTTCAGCAACGATTTCAGCCCAAGAACCAATCGCGAAGAAGCTTTTTACCTCGGTATATATAAAACAATCCAAAGCACGGTGTGCCTCATCCTCTTATCGCAAATGCATGAGCATGGAAAAAGCGGAATGTCTTCTAAAAACACAGGATATCGTTACCAAATGTATTCGGAACAACGGATCAATGTATGTCTTTCAAGATGCTTTTAGCAGGTGCCGACTGAAGGAGTTCGAAAAAAATGAATCTCAAAAAAAAATGTTGCTTAAATGTGTAGTGAAAAACTGAATAGGTATGTTCACCATTTTAACTGCCAAAATATCGCTATGTGAGCCGTGTGCAGGTAAACTCGCATGCACGGTTCTTAGTACGGCGGCTGGTGACAATCACGCCCTATCCGATCCGAATCCAGCGTTGCCCCCAATATTATGTTGTGTACCTACGCTGATAAACTCAATAGAGTTATTTGCACGCTGTTAGTGGTTGTCCAGCTTCTGCAGAGATTTTATGATCCGTTTCTGTAGGTGTGAATTGACCAACATGACCGCTAAGTTTTTTGTTTTTCTGCAAATGAATTCCCCTCATTTGAAATAAGTACTTCGACGCTTGACAACTTGTTGAATCATCGAAAAATGCGAATAAGTTAATTGCCATACTGTCTTCATCACACCACTGTACAAATTCTGGCAGCATCAGTGTAAGGGCCTTCGCATCTTCTTGACGTGTTCGATACGCTTCAACAAAGCATTTATGAATAATATCCAAATAATCTTGTATTTCCCCTGCCAGCACATTACACATTGTTATCTGATCGCGCACGCAACTCGTGGCCACATTGTTGAGCACACGTCGTTGTCAAGTTCTCAAGCCTTGTTCTAGTTGTCGTCATTTATTACCTCCTCGAGAGTCTTTTTGAAATCCAATTTGTACTCGTCCGACATATCTTGACGAGCAAAAGCAGTAAAATACCTTTCTTTCACTGCAGAATCACCACCTGTTACCTTTGCCAGTTGGATATTGGTAAATCTAGGAGCAGTTTCTTGAGTGAACTGAAGCGTCGGCATCGGTAACTCGATTCTGGACTCTGAGAAAAACTGCTTTGCTTCTGAGTAAGTTGCGACAAGATAGTTTATTTTTCCGTTCTGAAGACCAACCGGACTCTGCACAAAATCAACTTGATCTGCTTTTAGGGCCAACTTGAGCACATTGGACATTGTCTTAGCGTCCACACCCAGTGCAGTAGGGAAAAGCTCTACTTTCAACGTTAAATGAAAATGATCGAGATATCTTTATTTTTTCTCCCAAAAAGGTCATTGGGACCGACCGCTACGGCCCGCAATCACTTGGGCGGTAAATTCTTGTCTCACGCTGATTATAATTTACAAAAAATGCAATAGGTTATCCTATCCATTCGTACTCATTTCAACATTCACGGAAAGCAGGAGATCTCCGTAGAAGCTGTATCGTCGCTATTTTTTATGAATCCGATTAATTAAATCAGATTTGGTTTGAACCTTTACAATTCTTGCCTGTACCATTTGCGGATCGAGGCTCTCATACAACTCATTGGCGAGCGCAATGGCCTCCGTGCTGCTACCGGAATTCAGCTTTATGCTGGTTCTGAGTCTTTTATCATTGAACTCAACTTCATGATCCGAGTCCGCTAAATATTTTGTCAGCTTCTCACGCCTGGAGTCTCTGTTCTCCTCTACGCGGACTTCGGGTAGAAACACCATCAACGTGTCGTCAACTTCAAACACCGGCTGCATCAGGTCTAGTTTTGTTAAAGTCTCCAGCGATTCGTCAGACAACTGTTTCTTAATAAATATTGAGAAATATTTTGCCTTCGCGATGATTGCGAGAGCCAATTCCGATTTCGTCGTATTGTCAATCGTATCCGGCTGGTTTAAAGATCGCATATTAACTGCACTGAAATCTTCAGATTCAGCTAGCTCTACCTTCTCCCCGTTGGAGTAAAAGTAGTAGGAACTTAAACTAGGTTGTAAATCGCTCATAGAATTCCACTATTGCACCCTTCTTGCTGCCCATAGTGCCTGATAAGTATTGAGCCGACCATAGCCTGTGTGCTTGTTCCATTTTGGAGAACCTGACATTGAATCCGCACTTGCATTGATTAGGTCTCGAACAATTTGTTCATTAAGATCTGGCCGTATTGATAAAATCAATGCCGCCGCTGCCGCTACGTGCGGGCATGCGGACGAGGTTCCGTTAAAGTTAGGTGTGGTATTCGTTGTTGAATACCCTCGATTGCCTCTGATATCAGTCGTAGGAATGGCAACACCGGGTGCCATTAGATCGATTCCCTTACCGAAATTACTGCCCCATCGCTCTCCATCAAGTGATGTTTTAGTTTTGCGATTGTCCCATTGATTGGATGCACCCACGCCCAGCACATTTGGGAGTCTGGCAGGGAACATAACCGTAGAGCTCTGGTTATTACCGGTGGCCGCAACGACAACCGAGCCCAGTCCGCCTCGCCCTTGGGTTCTTGCCCGCTCAAAGGCTCGTGTAATTGCGTCGGTAGGTGCTCCGCCGCCCCAGGAATTGGACAGCACGTCCGATTGTGCCTCATCCCATGCCCAGTCTATGGAGTCCGCTGTATCGAAATCATCGGAAATCCAGTTGCCCAAGCCATCACCTTTAGCCATTCTGACTCCAACAAGCGACACATCAGGGGCCAGACCCCTGAAGGTGTCGTCGCGACTACAGATTATTCCCGCACAGGCAGTACCATGAGCATCATTACCATCGGGTCGACTATGAGGGTTATCATCGACGAAATCGGCTTCATCCACCACCGCGTCTTTAAGAAAAGGATGAAGCGTATCGACACCTTCATCCAACACAGCCACTCGAATGTCGCTGTCTCCTGTCGTTATGGTCCACGCCGCCAAAGCATGTGAATCAGCACCGGGTATGCCCGGGTTTCCGTTATTGGCTATGTTCCAGAAATTCGCCTGAGCACTGGCAACAGACATCGGGTTATTAACCACTCTGAGAAAGTTAGGATGAGAGATCAATACATCCTTTCGTTTATACGCAGCTTCCGCCGCAAGAAATGCAAGATTAACCCCATCTGCTCCGCTTTCTGGTACCCGCATGAGCATCTTGTTAAAGCGTCCTTCCTGGACAACTTCCAGACCAAACTTGTTACGCAGCCATTTGAGCTCGGCACTCTTCTTTACTTCAACAATGATGGACTCAGTCGCTACCAACATCGAGCTACTGTCTGACGCAACCGCATAAACACCAGTAGATTCTAGGTCGTTGTAGCGTGGAAAGTCTCCTGACACTCTCTTTCGCTGTTTTAAAAGTGCGTCTGTGATACCAAGCAACATGCGTGATCTGGACGTGCCTGTAGTTTTACCACCAGATGCGGAGCTTGCACTCGCTAAGGTGCTTTCACTTTTAGGGCGACTCAATTTTTTTAGCGTTAAAGACAGGCTCTTTCCATCACTGTAAAATTTTAAAGGGTTTGTCTTTTTTCTTGCAGCCATTTTCCATTCCTCTAGTCAATAGATCATACTAAATTGCGGGTTATAAATTCCTCTAGGCTGGGATAGACACCGTCAATCCGGCAATCAGACCTCTAACCATAAGGGCTGTTTCACGATCAAACTCACCATCGCCACTGTTCCAAGGGTCCGAGCCCCGCTTCCGGGATCCGGAAAACATATGTTGTTGAAACATCTGCAGTGCTCTGTGCGTTATTGCGCCGAACGCGCCATCGGCAGGACATCTATACCCAATATTTTGTAAGTCCTCCTGCAGCGCATGAATAACATCAGCTGTAATGTCATAACGTACTTTACCGTCGTAGGTGTTTGTTTGATCATTGTCACCAGTTCTTATTTTCAGATCCGGATAAAGCTGAAATGCATTGCCGTAAATATCATCCTGGATCTTATCGAGCTTTGGTATGAGTCCAATCCCAAGAGCTTCAAATATCTCCCAGGGAAATACAGAACCTGGATCGGTTGACTTTCGACCGTGTTTCGTTGGCGGACGATTTTCCTTTTTAGTTACAGCCACATCGCTGTGTCCTATCACCTGAGAACGGTCAATCGATGGATAGAATTCAAGTAATTTTTCAATTAAAATCTGAACCGCATCGATCTGTTTTTGAGTGTACTCTCGTTTTGTTGCATGCAGAATTTCAATTCCAACGGAGCGATTGTTAACACCTTCCCTGCCCTGCCAAAATGAATAACCTGCGTGCCAGGAGTAATGGTGATCGGGTACAAGTTTATAAACATGTCCAGCTTCGTCCACGACATAGTCAGCCGATGCTTGTTTACTGAATATCAAGTGTCGAAGATCACCCGCAAGATTCATAGAGCCGGTGTGGTGTACGATGATCATGGTGGGATCGGTTCTGCGTTCGCTTGTGCCAAGACTCCGCAGCCAGGTGGGCTGTAACAGAATCGTCATCACATTGTCTTTAATCAAGATATCATCCGATTGGGCGTCGCGGATGCGTCCTGCCTCAATAGTGACGACTGTCTCCAGAGGTCTCCAAATCCGTGGCACTAGCGGGTCTGCTGGGAACCCAGGTCCGGGTTGTGCATCGCTTGTGTTCTGTGCCTGCGCAGTGAGCTGGTATTCGCCATCGGCTAATGCACTGGTGTCGGTTGCAGCATTGCCAGAACTGTTAGTGGACGCAGACAACCTGTCAGAACCGGTTAAACTAGTTAGTTGTAGAAGACATTCGGTGACACCTTCGTTTGACCTGCCCGATCGATAAAGGGCCCTATTCACCACGGTAACTCTACAGCGTGTTGGTTGTGAGGACATCGGGGCGTGTCCCGTTCCGAAAAACGTCGTATCATCCTCCGGATCCAGACTCTCAAAAACCAACACACCGGGTTCTTCAAACAACAGATCGTCGTCTAGTCTTTCTTCCTCATGATAATGTTCGCTCACTGACTCCGCTCCTATGGGAAGGTTTTTTTCAGATACCGTAATTAGTTTTTAAGGGGAGAAGAATTTGGCAAGATACCGCCCATCGATACTGATACCAAAAACGAACTGGGATTTCCATTTATTAACCACAGGGACGTTGGAGCCCGCATAGGCCTCGCCTGCAGCAATACCATCAAGTACGGTAATATTTCGGTATAATTGAGAACCGGTTATATTGATACCCCGAGCTATTTCATAGGACAAACCAATTCCCCATGTGTCTTCAGGTTCATTTAATCCGATTGAAAAAACTAAGCCGAGCGAATCTTTCCAGTTATGTTCATTAACAATGTCGCGACCTGCGTAGAGTTGCCTGTTTCCAAGTCCCTGCAAATAGTGAGGTAAACCGTAGACCACTAGACTACCTACATAGAGTGGTCCTCGACCACCCGATTGGTTTGCACGCACAATATTTTGAGTGCCTTCCGTTTCAAGGCGGTACGATCTCTCGCCAAGTGACGTAATAGCCGTGCCTAATTGCCAGGTACCTCGATAACGCACGTATTGTTTGACTGTCTTTCTAAAACGAAGCTCCTTCTCCTGCCTGACTTCGAACTCAAAATTATTGCCGTAACATTCAAGTTCTGACATCCATTGAGTACCGTATTTCGTTTGACTGGGCGGACTGGCGGCACCGAGTGTTGAGGACCCAGTAAAGTTGACAGTATCAAATATATTCAAATCAGAATTTTGTAAATTGCACGAAAGAACTGAGGTGCGTAAATTTGCGAGATCAAACAGCGTGCCATAGATACCAATTTTAACTTTGTCCCCTTCCTTAATACGCGGTGCCGACTGATAACAAACTTCGCCAAACGGTGTGTACACAACATAAACATTTTTTGATAGTCGAATCCGATCATTGCGATTTTCAATACTCGCCGTTGTGACCGTTGCAATATATTCCTCCGCATTGGTAGTGCAGCCATCGATCACTGTAGTATCCGCAAAAACCGATGACGATGAAAACAACACAAAGCACAACAAAATCCGTAAACAAAAGAACCGTTTTTCCATTGGTTCTATCCCCTAAAACACCCTTAAATAGTATTGGCTAATCCAGTGCGTAAAAGAATCACCTAAATAGGTACAGAAGCCACAATTATCTCAATCGATTCTCAAGTTGGTAAGTACCCAAGCAACCAGAACAATCTGGAAACCATAAGCCCTGACTCGACCAGCATCACTCGGAATCAAACCCACGCATCAGGTTCACTCTGCGCCTACGCGTGACATAAATAATGTGCTTCAAAATTATTGTCAATAGCTCATAGATTCTCGGAAATTACTAATTCTTCATCGCTCGGACAGAATGGTCAAAAGCAAATTGTGAAATCGGACGGTTCACTGTGCCTAATATCAGTATCTTCATAACGGACTTAAGAACATGTTCCCGACTAAACAGCTCGCAATATAAATATTATTGGATCGAAATGAGATTGATGGATACTGTTGTTCATATTCATCACTGTTAGCACTTATAAGAACTTGCAATTTCGATTCATCAATGGCTTGAATGCTGGTACTCAATTTCAGTTGAGAACGCTTGTGCGGATAACAAGTCTACTAGTTGGAAAGATATAGAATTTACCCATTTGGATGATGTGCTATATTGCAATTTTTAGGTATCTTCAACTAACCTGCATCTGCCATAAAAACCCAATCTCCCTGTCCATTTAGCCAATGCCCGATCACTAGCTTCTCCACCTGACACTGTAAAAACGACGACCCTGCTACTACGCTGTTTATTTTCACCGCCCGTGGCCCGAAAAAATGTGCGGTCAACACCAAGACGGTTTACCTAAAGTGATGGCAGCGATTCTGGCGTGTGTGGAGTGCGTTTCAGTGAACGTCAACGCGAAGAAGATGAATACCAACGCCGACAAGCACGCATCGTGCGCGCCGATACTCTGCGTAAGCGACTCGTATAATGTATCGAACTAATGGTCACAGGCGTTGAGCGAGCACAATCTATTAGAGTGATAGCACCAATGGGCCGAACAACGCGCACTTCACTATGACATACGTGATACGTTTTGCTTACCCGACTATGAATCAGCAATCGATGCTGCAGTCCATTGGCCTCTCTAAGCGATGCTAAATTCAGATTAACTGTTGGCGCATTGGCTGTGCATAACTAGAGGCCACTTTCAGATGTCTAATGAACATGCTGTCTATCGGGGTTGTAGAACCATCATGGTAATGCTTCCTCCGCAGCGAAAAACTCACTGCTGCCGAATATGAAAATACAACGGCGAAAAAAGCGCCTCCGTGACCTTTTGATCAGACCGCTGACGCTTTCGCACCGACCCATCAAAACTGTGCAATTCACCAAACTTAACCAACTGCTTTCCGACACCCGGACCGATAAACACCGGCAAGCTCAATGGCATCATGGTTTTTATAGCGTGCCGTCCATGGGTATGAAATAGCGTTGCAACGGGATACGGGGAATGCCGTCGTTGTTGCACAATTTCCATCCGTTTTCCCAATTTACGCGTTTTCTCTATCGCCATCGTAAGCGCTTTGTATCGATTTGAATCTATCGGGTCAGCACCGGACTCAAGTCGCTTAATAAGCGTATTGAGAACGTCCTGCTTGTCGAGTTTTCGCGTTACGCTCGTGCTCGGTGACCAGGAGAACCGAACACTCTTAACGGGCGCTCGAGCGGTGCATAGCTGGCGATACACTTGCAGCATGACTCGTCCTTGAAAGTGTTTCCGGCAAAACGCATTCCTGGCGCGATAAACGGGGTATTGCGATTTGATTGCAAGTTGAAGCTGCGTTTTCATACTATTGATGGTATCGATTTCATCCAGTAGCAAACGGTCCAACTGAACATACCCCGGTAAGCGAAAAACAGATCCCGGATGCTGTACCCGCTGCCGAGCAAAAGCGCGATACGCAAGCACACACAGCTCCACCGCCTTAGCCCCTTCAACGCGATCCACCTCGATGCGATTGGGCACCAACCCATCTTGATAAAAGCTGTACGGAAACACGACCGCCCGTTCAACGTACTGCGGCCAAACCGCATTAAACCGTTCAATCTGTTCCACCAACTCCGCCATCAACACAACCGGATCAGAGTCTTCCACCAACCCCTGCCCCAAACCCGCCAACACCAATTGCTCCACCATAAAGTTATATACTCCCTACGCCCAGCCAACCCAAACAACCCCCACCCCGCTCACCAACTCGCCAGAATCACCATCCTCATCCGACACAAAACTAACTCCTTTTGCCTGTTTCTCCCCTGTCGCAAGGCCCGAGAAGAGCGGCTTTACAGGTACACTGTGTAGGGAGTATATAACAAGTGGGCAGGTGATCAATGGCGGTCCAGATTCCAGGCTATAAAGTGTATGGCGCATCAGCGGCGTTGAATGTTGAACTGACCATGACACGTGAAACCGAGCGCTTTCCCAAAGGTCAGCACACGGTTAGTTTTGAGATGGCAGCGTTTGATGGGTCTAAACGATCTGATGGTGCGGATTGGGCCAACAAACTGATCGTGCAAGTCACACCATCCGAATTACCGCAGATGATTGCCGCGTTGAGTGGACACGGGCCGTCTGTGGAATTCAAGTTTCACGGGAGTGCGAAGAATAAAAGCTATCGCATCGACAACGCGCGCCCTGCCCGTCTGTCGCTGAACGGACCGGGTCAGTCACTCCACGTGACACTTGCACCACATCAGTGTTTTGAAATCACAGCGCTTGGCATGCGCCAACTTCAACGTCGACATGGGTCGCTTTCATCTGACTTAATTTATCGAATGCTCATTGATTGTCATCGAACTACAATGATGTGAAACATTGACGCATTGACGCATTGACGCATTGAGTTTGACAAATACGTGCTTGCACATTACGTCAAAGTAGACCGAACAACTTTTGAGCTAATGAAATAGCACTCAAATACAACGCAAGGACACATAGCGGACAAAAAGCTCTCTAAAAAGAGCGTTACCTCCTATCTAGGTAAGCTTAATCAACGTGATGAGACTATCATCGTTGTTTAACAAACTCGCACTATACAAAAGTGGAGTCAATAAGCCCTTGTACGCCAGCCATGTGTATACCGAACGCCATCAGAGCACCAAAGCCACCAATAAAAACACCACCAGGAATACCTGCAATTTCATGCCCAAGCCCAATCGCCAACACGGACCAACAGCTTGAATACGCAACCGTTATAAGCAACTTGGTCGGCCGGAAGATCAACCCACAAGTGAGCGTTAGCGCAACACCAAACCCAACCGCCCATGAGCGATACCAGAGACCGAGTACAAGCGCCGTGAAAAAAATCTCCAGTGTCAGAAACGTTGCCGGACCTTGGTTAAACCGCGCTTGTGTTACACCTCGTCGAACCGTGTTTACTGAACTCAATTTTCTTTACCCCATAACATATAACGTATTTGCACAGCTTGCACGTCGATTTCATACAACAAATCCCATTCGCAAGTGACGAGTAATAACCACTAAAGAAACCACTAGGTTACCGCCCCAAACCACGGCCCTTATCCAGCGCATGGGCTTGTTCCAATTGCTTACTGTTAGCGGCTCTGGTGTGCTCGAGCACCGCGCGCTTCTCACTTGATAACGTCGCATTGATCAGTTTGGATTCGTGCAATTGATTCAAGACATGGCTCAATGATTCACGCAACGCACTCACCGACTGTCCATCGGATTTGCTGATGGCTTGCGTTAAATCCTGCGCTATTGAGCGCCAACGATCCAACAACCCGCTCGCTTGGGCGCGAGCATTTGCTTGATCGACGTCAAGCGCAGCTGCAGGGTGTTTTTTTCTTGCCCGCGTTTCAGCGATATATTGATGTTCCCCAGCTTTAGCTCGATACGAATCCATCTCACGCACCATCGCGCGCTTTGCATTCCCATGCTCTATCTCCAACACGCGTTGGTTCGACGCCCATTTCTCCATCGCCGCTTTAGACGAAAATAACCCCTTCTCCTTGGGCCGCTGACGCCGGTGTGCCACCAAACTCTGCTCGGTCTGTTTGGATACCTGAATTAACGGCGCAAGGATGGATTGGTGCCGTCGCTCGAGTTCTGCCAACCCAAGACGGGTTTCTTTCTCCAGCAAACGTTTTGCGCTGGCAACAGCAACAACACGATCCGCCGATAGGTTTAGTTCATTTGCTAGATCAGCGATTGGCGCATCTGAGTGGGCAACAGTATCCATCATGACCTCCTTTGGTTTATCCGGGATAGACGTGAACCTAAACGCATCAGGATGACGTGCGTCCAATTCCAATCCATGTTTTTCTGCAAGATCAAGCACGGTTTCCTGACGATTCGCCCGACTGATCGTTTGACCAAAACTACGGCCCTTCATCGCCGTATCAAACAAGTACACTGTTGCAGATTCTTTATGCCGCGACAAGGCGACATAACCTAAATGTTTATCCATGGTCGCGCTACCAAACACAAACGAATGATCCACTGTCATACCCTGGGATTTATGAATCGTCGTTGCGTACCCATAAGACACATCTGAATACTCATTAAAATTAAATGAAATGGTATCGGTTGCGCCATCGAGCTTCACCTGCAGTAACCCGTGGGTCAACCCGATCACCGTGCCCAGCGACCCGTTCTTAACACCCAGCTGCCGATCATTGCGGGTAAAAAGCACACGGTCCCCTGCCCCCAACAACACCGTATCAGCCTCCACCGTCGGTCGGTGATCGATATGCGCGTAGGCACGGTTATCAAAGTAAATCTCTTCGCCATTGGCCTTTCTCACATGATGCACTCCCTCATCAAACCCAATGTACGTGCCGTGATCCCCGGCTGCGAGCGTGAGCGATTTATCAGTGACCTTAAATTGGATATCATCCCCTGCGCGTAAATCAAAGGGCGTGCTCACGACCTCATCCGTCACTGACAACTGAGCGCGAAACGGTTCACCAGGTTCAGCGTCGCCAGCCGCCACTAACGACGCACGAATTTCACAATTCAGTGAATCCACATCCACATTACGGTGCGCAAGAACAATTTTGCTGCCAACAGTTTGCTCAAGATAGTCAGATACAAGTTGCGTCACTGCCGCAGCCGAATCCGGATGACGCTGCACATGACCGCGCGATTGATAGGCGGCAAGTGCGTCCACGCCTCGGCCTTGCGATAAATCTTTGGTAGCTTGTCGCTGCCACGGAACCGATTGACGACGAATAGTGCCAATCTCAGTGAACCCTTCTTGAGTGGCAATGTCACGAAACGGGCCACCGGCTTGTATCGGTTGCAGTTGCTCGGCATCACCAATCATGATCAACTTGGCCCCCACTTGCTCAACCTTTCCCAGCACCCTTTTCATGGTGGTGTTATTCACCATTCCAGCCTCATCCAGAGTGAGTACATCCTTGTCAGTGAGTAGCTCCCTGCCTTGCTCTATCGCCAGCAGCCAACTGGCTATGGTGCGCGATTCGATGCCTGCTGATTGCTGCAACTCTTCCGCCGCTTTACCCGCAAGTGCAATCCCCCGTACCCGAAAACCCTGCGACTCATAACCTTCACGCAGGGCTTTGAGCATCGTCGATTTTCCAGCGCCAGCAAGCCCAACGACCACCCCTAATCGCTTTCCCTCAGCAAGCGCCATCGCCGCGTCGCGTTGTTCCTGCGACAGAAAAGCGTAACCATCAAGTGTGCGCAACAGCGCTTTGCGTGGAACGTAAAAGCGCTCGTCGCGCTTCGCTAGTTGAGCCGCAAGCGACCGAATATCCATCTCCGTTTCCAGCACCGCCTGCGTCGTCACATACTCTTTGTCCTTCAACGTAAACGCGATCAAGGATGCGTGTGTATCCAGTACGGGCTTGATATTGGCAAACACCAATGCGTTGTGAGTTAACTGATGTAATTCGCGATATAAATCATGTTTGGTAAACAGACTTTTTCGATCAGACACCCGTTCGATGATGATCTCAGGGTGTGCTAACAACGCCTGTTCACGAGCGGTAATAATTTGCTCGTTTTGCTCCTGTCTTGCCGTCGGCAACTCCTTCTTCTGCATGGCATGCGCCGATCCAAGATGCACTTCAGCCTGGTATTCACCATTGTTGTTATGCACGCAGGCATCGATGCCGTGTTTGAGAAAATACGCATTCTGAAAGTCCGCCCATCGATGTCGTAACTGCACTTCATCCGCGATCTTAACCCCGCCATAGAACTTGCCTGCCATGCCGCGGTCCTTTAAACCAAACACCGAACCAACCAACGGACGTGTGGTCACCATCAAATGCGCATGCGGATTACCTTTACTGTGATAGTGAACCGCTAAATCAACCGCTAGCCCACGTGAAACAAACTCTTTTAACGCAAAGCTTCTAGCCATTTCGATGTGCTGAGCCGGGGTTAACTCTACTGGTAAGGCGATGACATTATCGACGGCCAGTCGAGCGCTGGCATGCCGGTTATGTTGATCTTCACGCGCCTCAACGGTCGCCCACAGCGTTGAACGATCAGCCATCGCTGGATCGGCACCGACGGGTAATATAATTTCGTTATGCCCAACGTCTGATGCCCGATGAGAATAGTTAGCTATACGACCAATGCGCTCATCCATTAAATTCTCACCGGCACGGTAGGCCGCCGCCTTAATCGCGGTGTGCCCGGCTGAACGGGAAATAACCGTAGATCGTGCAAACTCAAGTGCCATGCGTTTAAGGTACACCCAACATTGAACAAAGTTCAATGTGTATTGCGCTTTTGTAAAAAACTGCCCATTCGAATTAAAACGTCTTTGCATAACCTCAACGTTTTGATTATTGCATTGATGCAAATCTTCAAGCACACTACTCACCAACAACGTATGCGAATCTATTCTTAGCGCAAGATTGGGAGAACAACGTGGCGGGTATCGTCGAAGAAATTAAAAAACAAGAAGCTATCGCTGAACAATCGCGTTTAAAAATCGAAAAGCTCAAAGAAAAAGAAGCCAGGCGCATTGTACGTATTGCTGACAAAGCCGGTTTCTTTGAAATCGAAGTGACTGATGAAGTGCTGACTCGGATGTTTACCGAGCTCATTAACTCAATCAAAACCCCGTCAGCTGCTTTTACCACTGAACAATAAACTGCGTTTTTTATTTCAACGCAAAATAAAACGTTGGCAGCAGTGAGTGAATCACTACTTAAAGCCCGTCAGCGGCTCCACCGCGACCAATTAAAACTGGCCAGATTGAAGAAACGACAAATCAAATTGCAGGAACGAGACGATCGACTCAGACTAAGACTCGGAGGATTGTGTTATTGGGTCGGCTGGCATGAACTGCCGGTGGCAACATTAGAAATAAAGTTAGCAGAGGTCAAACATCTATTAGAGTCTAATGACACCGAATCACTCACAACTCACGGCTTAATTCTACTCAATTTAATCGCCATTAATGACATTCATTCACCACCGCCCAGTGGATTCGATGCAGAAAAAAGGCGCGAAGCGATGACGATAAAAATCCGCATGGGCGGCATCCTCCTGAATAACAACTTACAAAAATACCCGAAGGCCACGCTACTCGGCGCCATCTATTCAACATCTGAACTTACTGAACATGGCCAAGTTATAGATCGACGCAAATAGCAGAAAACGCCAATTCAACAGCATCGCTACGACCGGTTCAGAGACCATCGAACTCAGCTAAACTAAGTTAAAGCAGACGCGCCAGGTAAAATATTTTCGTGCGTGAATGACCCTAAATAGTTGCTGGTGCCGAGTTCGAGGCGCTTTGAGATAAATACTGGTGATAAGTTCGCACTTACGGAAGGTTCGACATTAAAACATGAAAATTCGCGAAGCAAATCCAGCAGACTATGGCGAGATGTTTACACTGCAGCGCGCAGCTTTTGTCGACGAAGCCAGACTTTATGGAACACCTGATGTACCTTCTTTGAATGTGACAATTGAGGAATTCAAAGACAATCTTTCGACATGTGATTCATGGGTGGCACTTGACCAAAATCGAATCGTTGGAGCTGTTAGTCTCCGTACTTACAGGGGCGCTCCAGATGTTGAGCGGCTTATGGTCGCACCGGACCGTCGTGGAGAGGGCTCCTACAACAGCATTGCGAGCCATCATGTCAAATACCGAAACTCAGGCAACGATTCCTTGGAACAAGGGAAAATTAGTTGGGCAGAAACGACCATTCAAATTGAACAAAATCTGGGCTATTCGAGTGCGTCTTAAGCTTGCTCAGAATCATAGAGAACTTGCGCTATTCAACCTGGCAATTGACAGCAAGTTGCGCGGCAGTGATTTAGTTAAAATTAAGGTTAGCGACATTTCGAATGCCGGTATCGTGTCAGCTCGTGCGATGATTCTGCAGAAGAAAACGAGCGCGAAAATCGTACATTCGTGGGTTACTCAAATTGGATTGGACCCCAGTGCATACGGGACACATTCCTTACGGCACACCAAACCAACGCTGATCTACAAACGCACAAGGAATCTAAGAGCTGTGCAATTGTTGCTCGACCATACTAAGCTAGAAAGCACGGTTAGGTATCTGGGCATTGAGGTCGACGATGCTCTGGAAATTGCTGAATAAACCGAGATATGATGTGTGGCCAGTGCTCTTGTAGGTGACCTTTCCCCGAGATTAACACCACAGATCTGATGAGATTTTCATCTTAAGCTGCCTTCGCAGCAAATTCCACAGGCGATTGATAATTCAATGCGCTGTGTGGTCGCTCATGATTGTAATGATGACGCCAATCATTGATCTCTTCTCTTGCTTCTTCGATACTTCTGAACCAGTGTTGGTTTAGACACTCATTCCTAAACTTGCCGTTTAGACTCTCCACAAATGCGTTCTGGGTTGGCTTGCCTGGTTGGATAAAGCCAAGTTTTACATCGACTTCTTTCTGCCAGAAGAACATGGCTTTACTAGTGAACTCTGTGCCATTGTCACAAGTAATCGATTCGGGTAAACCCCGGGTCTCTGCCATTTGATCAAGGAACCGAGCTACTTGTGATCCAGTGATTGAAAAATCAATTAACTGACCAACCATTTCTCGAGAGTAATCGTCCACGATATTCAATATCCGGAACCGACGGCCATTACTTAGTTGATCAGACACAAAATCCATAGACCAACGTACGTCCACAGCTATTGGTGAACACATCGGTTGCCTTTCGCGGGTCAGCTTCTTGCGTTTTTTTGTTCGTACTTGCAGCCTAAGCTCTGTATAGAGGCGATACGTGTGCTTCTTGTTGACCACTAAGCCTTCAGACTTAAGCAGGCTGTGCAGCATCAGATACCCATAGCGAGGGTATTGTGTTGCCAGCTCGACCAAGCGCTTCTTAAGCTTCCCATCTCTAGCTGGCTTGGGTTTGTAAGCAAAGCCTGTTCGACTAACGCTTGCTAATCGACAAGCTTTCCGAACGCTGATTGCGTACGTGGAAACCACGTACTCAACCACGCGCTTTCTATCGACAGGCTTTACCACTTTTTTGACAGAACATCCTTCATCGCTTCGTTCTCAAGTAGCTTCTCAGCGAGTAGTTTTTTTAACTTGTTGTTCTCGCTTTCCAGATCCTTCAAACGTTTGGCTTCGTTTACCTCAAGCCCTGCGTACTTGCTGCGCCAGTTATAGAACGTACCGACCGATATGCCCATGGTGCGGCAGATGTCGTCTACCTTGACTCCCGACTCGTGTTCTTTGATCGCGCCGATGATTTGTTCTTCGGTATATCGCTTCTTCATACTGAAATCCCCTCGTTAATAGATTAACTGGAAATCTCATCTTTGTCGTGGCACTCTTTATGGGGGAAAGGTCATAGGTTAGAGCGCTTGTCTGCAACCTATAGTGGCTAAGCGGACGAAGCTGGTACGATGGTCCGCAGTAATTTACGGCCCAATCCGGACGAAGGGATTTGTATGAAACTACCTGATGTAGTCTTCGTTTTATAGGTTCATCTAGGAATTGAAAAGATTATAAAAAGAATACGATATTTCTTTGGCATCGCTATTATTTTGCCAGTTCTAGCATTTGGTATATGGATCATTGCCCCTCATGTGTGGTATCCATCATTTGATGAATTAGATATAGAGCGGTTGACGAAAGAAGCTGACCTTTTGCATTCTCGTTGCAGCTCTGAGGACATGAACAGTGAGTCAAAGTATTCCTATATAGGCGTGAATGCTAAAGAAATTCCTTACATTCTTGAATTGTCGAGTCGGAAATTTAATGGTAGGTCATATGGTATCCGATGCAGTCGCGGCGTCAGTGTAGCAATGTGGGATGACTGGTGGGTAACACAGGCTGGACTGTATGTGGTTTTAGAAGGTAAGGAGCTACCGAACTACATGAAGCCTTTCGCAAGCAAGATAGAAGGAAGGGTATTTCACTGGCATGACGATGGTTAAATATTGACTTTGTGTGTGATTCAATATCACTGCTGCATAGACTCTCACCGGCAGCTAGGGAACTTTCCAGACATGGCCAGGATCGGGTTTTCGTCTGCTTTAAGACCACCAGGATGAACCCTTGAACCCAAATGGTTCACTTCTAGAGCGAACCCTCAGTGCATGAGTATTCTTTGTAAAAAACGACTTACCGCAGACAGTTGCGCACCCTTGCACGATTGCACAAGAGAGCTTAATAAACCCTCAAACTCGGAAGTAAATTTCTCAGAAGCAATATCGTAAAATATTTGTGTTTGTTCGTCAGAACCAGTAGTCGGTATCA
>JAVCKV010059647.1:0-22411 GCA_032274145.1 Herpochondria borealis | reverse complement strand
TGCGTCACATCTCATCAGATCCCCCTCGGCACGTGGCGGGCCACGTTTCTCACGCGATCTAATGACCTGTTTAGCGAAATTGACTTTGGATGCCGAATCCTCATGAATAATGCAGGTTAGATCAACAATGGCGCGCTTGTGCTTTACCCGCAATTAGTACGGTATTTCATATCAACCTGACGGGGGTTCAGTGCCATGATTGGCGTCTACCAGACACCGCCACATTAAGCACTGCACTCCCCCGCAACAAGAATCTTCTATTGATTCGCGCCGGTGTTAATCCACTGCCGTATCGCATCAACAGTAGCCGTATCAAGCGGCGTTCCTCTAAACGGCATTTGCGAGCCGCTCTGTTGTGTGCCTTCAAGTTTTTGAATAAGTAAACTGTTAGCAGCATCATTAACGGACACCCTGTCTACGCCCTCTTCACTAAGGCTTGGCGTATTCACCAGTGAGTTATAACTTGCCTGCGCTGAAGACAGATTCATAATGCCGGGCAATGAAGAACCCGTACCGGTGTGGCAACCGGAACAAATCGGTGTGAATACCTTCGCCTGAATATCATCGAAGCTGCTTTGCACTGCAACCGCAATCGCAGTGTTTGTCAGCTGTGCCCGCAGTTCACCATTTGGGTGTGCATTTGAACCAACACTGAGGTAGTAATCACCCGCCGCATAGGCTGCTTGCTGTGCTGCGGTAAGCATGGTACCAGCCGGTACCGCAAAGCTGGTTGCACTAATCTGCGTCAGGGTCACGACGACAGCACCGGCCTGGCCGACACTACCTTCGCGGATATTCGCGACCGTCGCATTTTCTACCGTATGAATAACCGAACCGGAAAGCTCACCGCTGTTGTTATTCAATGAAATATTGGCATAACCACCTGCGCGGGTATCCACTGCTGGCAACACCTGGCCTCCGGATAAGTCTGTCTGCACCACGGATGAGAACGATGCATTAGATGACGGACTGACTGGTGATTCCGTACCGGTAAATGACGGGTTGTTGGCCGGCACAGACTGGTTCGCATCCACTGTGTTGCCAGGTGTATTGCCGTTACCCGACCCTGTGTTACCTGTATTTCCAGCAACCTTACCAGCGTCACCACAGGCGCTGACTAACACAGTACAGCCCACCACAACGGCACTTGCAGTGACAACACGACGTCTTGCTACGGCAAACAATACCGTCAAACCAGACAACCACATCAGCGAAAAGCTACCACCACCTGAACCTTCAGATGCAGCTTGCAGTGTCGGTTCGTCGTTCTGAGGCTGGTCATTCTGTACCGCATTTAACAAGGTAAAACCAAGCTTGCCAGAATTCGGATGCAGATCAACTGCGTCGCCACCCGTCACGGCCGAGTTGTCGCCACGCAGCAACAGATCAAATCCGCTCGTGCCTTCCAGAGCACTACGTGGAACAGCAATCTCTACGCTGTTGCCTGCCGCCGCGGCATTAACATAGGCAGCTTCCTGCCAAGACCATTCGTTTTGTGTGGTGCCTGTGTATTTGTTCAGTGCCTGCCCCTCCAGAATAAAATCTGCACCGACCGGAAGTTCGTTACCTGAGCCCTTAAATCCAGTCGCCGGGTTTTGATCTGAGTCAATCAGAATACCGTAACCCCAAGCCAAACCACCATCAATCAAAACTGCTGCCTCCCAGAGGTCGTAGGATAGATACACGTTATCTGCCGTGTTGGTAACACGAACATTGCGCCAGTCAATCACATTTAAACCCGCGACATCATCTGCGTCTTCGCCGCCTAATACTGTGCTGGCATCCCACTCACTGTTGTTACCATCAACATTAATCGCCACATTGGGTTGTGGAGTCGGGTTTATGGTGGGTAGCACGGTGCTGTAGCTAAATCGTCGCGCAGAAGCGTCTGCAGACAAATTACTTACCGCATCAGGATAGTAATCAACCACGGTACCGCCTGTCGCTTCATTGTTACCTGTAAAGAACAGATCCATTGCAACGGGGTTGCCTAAAACAGCGCGCGGAATCTGTATTTCTACCACGTTACCGGCAATCACTGGAGCCATGCTACCTCCATCAGTCCATGTCCAATCTGATCCGGTACCTGCATATTGATGAATAGCAGTTTCTTCAAGTAGATAGTCCACACCAATGGGTAACTCACCGCTAAATCCTTTAAAACCGGTGTTCGGATTTTGATCAGTATCCAGCATGATGCCATTACCCCAGCTAAGTTGTGCGGCTTCGTCGTTTCTCCAGCCAATATAGAAATTTGCAGCATCGTGTGCCATCCAGCCTTCTCGCCAATCGATGACATTCCCCGTACCGGCAGCATCATCAGGGTCGGTACCAAATGAATCCAGTGCGGCCCAGTCATTCAGGTTGCCATTAACGGCAATCGTCGCTTGATTGAACAGCACTTGTGGCGGTAATGCCGGTGTTGGCGGGGCCACTGGCGGCTCACCGCTTAATGCATATTCAAAGCTACGGTTCTGTAGTGGCGCCGTTAAATTAGAAACTGCATCAGGAAAATAATCTTGCGCCGTCCCCATGACCGCTTCGTTGTTTGCGTAGAAAAACAGTCGCATCGATTGTGGATCACCAAGCCCGGATCTGGGTACCGCCAACTCTATGCTGGTACCAGTCACAGCGTTTAATACAAATACCCCGGGGCCCCAGCTGAAATCATTGCCGGTCCCTGTATAACGATGCATGGTTGCCCCTTCGATCATATAGTCGACACCAATCGGTAGCTCACCACCAAACCCTTTGAAGCCGGTATTCGGGTTGGCATCGCTGTCTATCTGAACACTGTAGCCCCAGGTCAGCAAGACGTTGTCCGGTGCATGACTGTCATAACGGATGTACACATTGTTTGTATCGTGAGCAATCCAGCCTTCTGCAAAGTCAAGGGTGTTGCCAGTACCACTGATATCATTCGGGTCAGAGCCAAAAGAATCAACGGTTGTCCAGTCGGCAAACCCGCCGTCAATAGCGATCGTTGCCGGGTTACTTGGTGCGGTCGTTGTTGGCGGGGTAACCGGTGTCACGGTATCAGGGTCCGCGTTATCGCCAATGCCATCGCCATCAGAATCCAGTGATTCAGTAGCATCAAAAGGAAACGCATCGATGCCGTCCGGTACGCCGTCGTTGTCATCGTCAGGGTCAACGGAGTCTTCTATTGAATCGCCATCGTTGTCATTATTTGATTCTGCGACTAATTCTCTGTCGTCGATTTGTAATAGATACTCTGCCAGGTCATCAAGTTGGCCTGAACTCAGAGTGGTCACGTCTGTTGGCATCGACTGCGTATGCGCGAGAACCGCTTGTTGCAACGTAGCCGCTGATCCATCATGCAGATAAGGTGCACCGTGCCACAAGCCTCTCAGGGTTGGTGTATCTAGCCCACCGTTTAATAAAGACTGACCCAGTCGGTTACCAGTGTCTGCATCGACAGTACCTACGTTATGACCAATGGCGGTCGGGCTGTCTGTGAAATCAGCACCGGTATGACAACTTGCGCAATTGTTTGCACGAAAGATTGCTTTACCGTTCTCTGCCGCCATCGTCAACGCACCCGAGTTTCTGCGGTAGGGGCTGTTGTGATAAACGTTAAGTGAAGCACCAAACAACGCAAGAGCATCTAGATCTGCGCTGCGACCCGCCTTGGGAGTTGATTCATCTAGCGGTGCTGATGAATCTGCAAAATCTGCGTCAGACAACAATCCTGAGCCATCAAATATTTCACGAATATCGTTTTCAAAATCGTGAAACTCATTAAAGTTAGCAGACCAGTGAACGTTGCCATCACCAATACCTGCCCGACCACGTAAGTCAATCGTGTTTCTCAGTCCTTCCCCTGCGTCACTAAAGTCCCAGGTTCGTCCGTCATGGCCGGCATCGTCGTGGCAACTGGCGCAACTGATGTATTTTTGCGCAGACAAGCGCAGATCACTTGAATCATGGAACAGAATTTTACCTTGTAACACCTGTGGCGCCAGACTTTCAGCAGACACTGTAGAAATGGTGTTGACGATATCTGCGTTGCCACTGGTACCAGCCATCAGACCCGAAGAGTCAATCACACTGATGCTGCGAGACATATAATTATGCACAAAAACACGGCTACCATCAGCTGACACCGCGATTCCCTGCGGCGCAAAGCCAACCGTACTTGAAAATACAATGTCTTTACTAAACACATCATAAACTTCAAACGCCTTACTGGCTTCATGCACTACAAACAGGTAATTGCCCGTTGGGCCAAACGCGATAGCAGTCGGGTGACTGTTGTTGTCGAAGTGAAAACGACTGGCAATATTTTCTGTTCCAGTCGCCAGATCAAGTTCTGACAACATACCCCGCACTAGCATATCGTGTTCACGCGCGTTGCCATCACGCATTGAACCGCGAAAAATATTGTCAACCTTCAGCGGTACAATGGCGGTCATACCATCAGGTGATATTGCCGGTGCGCGTAAATAATTTGGCACGCCTCGGTTTTCAACAGGAGTGTCTATATCTCCGGCGGGCTGGTTGTAGGGCAGCGTAATAGTGTTGCTGAGTGTCATCGACGCAGTATCAATGACCATCACTTCACCGCCACCGGCTGTTGTCGATGGTGTTCTGGTGTCTTCGCCCGGCACCGGCGATGAGATAAAACGCGGTGCGTATAACTCACTGCCATCGGCACTGATTGAAAGTTCACGCGGAAACGGACCTACGTCAAGCTCAGCGACAACTTGTTGTGAAGAGAAATCCATTTTTACCACAGTGCCCTTCGCTTCAAGTGCAATGTAGGCATTTTGCTTGTCAGCATCAAACACGATGCCGTGTGGTCTTGATTCTTTGGCCAGTTCCAGCGTCCCAACCACGGCTAAGGTAGTGGTGTTGACCCTTGAAACGGTAGCATCTCCTTTGTTCACTACGCACACAATACCGGGGCCGTCAAAAGCAAGGCTACGTGGTTCAGCGCCTACGGGTATCTCTGCGATCACAGCACCGCTATTGGCGTTGATCACGGTCATCGTATTGTTATCAGGATTAACGCTATACAGGCGGGCCAGCGAATCATCATAGATGACACTCATTGATGATGAAGGCAGGTTTGCAGTAAGTGCGTTGTGTACTCTCTGTGTGAAGACCAGTTGATCACTACCAGCACCACCCGTTGCTGTCACCACCACCTGATACCTGCCGGGTGCTGCATAGGTGTGTGAGATTTGCGGCGTCGTACTGTCAGCTGTGTTGCCATCACCAAAGTCCCAGGAGTATGACAAATTATTCCCGGTGACTGTCTGAACAGACATGGTCGTGGCGCTACCGCTCTGAGCTGCCGGTGCAGCTATGTCAGCGATTGATACAGTAGCAGGGGCGGCATTGTTGATATAAATTCCGTAGCGGTTTTCGTGTCCAATAAACACATCAAGGTTACCGTCGCGATTGATATCCACCATTTTCATATCGGTAGATTCTTCATTAGCCCAATCAGGCGCTACAAAGGTATCAAAAGTGCTGTCACCGCGGCTCAATACCATTTCTGTCCGCATACCTTCGTTGCTGTTTACAAGCCCCCCGAAGTTGCGTAACTGACTGGACAGAATGTAGTCCATGTCTCCATCACCATCAAAATCCCGGATGTGTACAAACCCATGCTTACGATTTCCGCGCAGCATCTGCCCTTCTTGTCTAATAACGTACTGCGGAATTCCGTTTATAATTTCCCCGGTAGAAATCTCTGCTAGCGGAGCAGGATTTGAGTACTGGCGATAGTCAAAAATCCCGTCACCATTCCAGTCTGCAGCGCCAAAGATATAGGCAAAATTATCGGGATTCGTAAAAGCTGACCGACGCGCATTGGTAAAACTACCGTTGCCGTCGTTGTAGTAAACATAAAGAAAAAGATCAGACTCGATATAGACAACATCAATATCACCATCACTGTCTACATCATCCAATGTAGCGGCATGGCCGCTGGGCAGATTAGCAAAACCACCGAGTAAACTGGTTTGATCGGTAAAATTACCTGCGCCGTCGTTGACCAACAATCGGTTGCCTGAGCCTGCGCGGTTGACGCCTGCTTCGATCTGAATAACAAAAAGATCCGGTGCACCGTCACCGGTTACATCGCCTGATTCAATAACAAGCGTATTGTTAGCACCGGCCAGCGCTGTTCCGGCGTCGAAGCCCTGCCAATTATTACTGGCATCGTTGCCCAAGTTTTTAAACAAGTAAGGACTGCCGACAATTCGGCCAAAGACCAGATCAATATCGCCATCGCCATCGGCATCGAACGCTTCCGCATAGTTTGAATTAGCTGCCTGGCCAGCTGCAGCCATGAATGTGCTAGTCCGGTTGACCACCTGTGCATTTTCATTCATCAGCAGCACGGGATCCATGTTACGACGACTGATAACAATGTCTTCAAACCCGTCGCCATCGAAATCACCAATTTCAATGGCCTTGGTCCGCGTGTCATTCGGCAGCCCAATGAGGTATTCCGAGGTCCTGTCCGACAAATCAGGTAGCGTTTGAGCGGCCAGCGGCAGAGAAAAAAACCATGGCACTACTAGTAGGGAAACATATTTCGAGCAAACTGACATGCAGCTAATCCAACAATGACAAATACGGGCGTACTAGCGCAAAGACTGTTCCTGATACTGCAAAACCAAGCAAACTAATGTAAAGAACAAAAGCAACAGCCCAATTCAATACAAGCCAATTAGCGTCAAATCAACTGCATTCGAGTGAACAAGAATGAAAAAACTCCAGACAAGTTGGCATCGTCTTCTATCATTTATTGATACTTAAGGTTTAAGTGCAGGCTGACCATTGTTCAGCTGGGCCAATAGTGTGAACTGTGGCCCATTTTATGCACCCCCTTTTGAGACCGGCTGCGATTTCACATCGCCGTCTAAACTTACCCTTGTATTTGTATTGCGGGCCACTAGTAGATGTCAATTTTTAGGCAGAGTCATTTATGATTCACCACGAAGTTCAACAACAAGAGACTCCACACCAATCTGCAATCATAAAGTTGATTGGCGTCGGCGGCGGTGGCTGTAACGCCGTTGAGCAAATGATCGCCGCAGACATCTATGGCGTCGAATTCACGTGCGTCAATACAGATGCACAGGCACTGGCTAAGTACCACCCTGATCACGTTATTCAACTAGGTAACGATCTGACGCGTGGACTGGGTGCTGGTACAGATCCGGAAGTTGGCCGACTGGCTGCCGAATCAGACAGAGACCTGCTGGCCAGTGTGATCAGCGGAACCGACATGTTATTTCTCACCGCTGGCATGGGTGGCGGCACAGGCACCGGCGCAATCCCGGTGATCGCCAGAATAGCGCGCGAACTTGGCGTGTTGACTGTGGCTGTTGTGACCAAACCGTTCGCTTTCGAAGGAGGAAAACGACATCGCGTGGCAGAAGCCGGTATTGCTGACCTGCGCAACCACGTAGACTCACTTATTGTGGTCCCTAATGAAAATCTGTTAACTCACCTTGGGCCTAACATTTCTTTGATCGATGCCTTTGCTGCGTCGAATGATGTATTAACCAATGCGGTTCAGAGTATTGCCGAACTGATCACCAACCCCGGTTTGATCAACGTGGATTTTGCAGATGTCAAATCTGTGATGACAGAAATGGGTGAAGCGATGATGAGCACCGGACGAGGCATTGGTGATTTCAGAGCTCGAGACGCTGCAATCGCGGCGACCGAAAGCCCGCTACTTGATGAGATTGATCTGAAAGAAGCACGCGGAATTCTGGCCAATATTACCGCAAGCTCTGATTTGTCTATGGGTGAATTCCAGATCGTAGGCGACATACTCGACCAAATTACCGCCGACGATGCCAATGTTGTTATGGGCACTGTTTTCGATCAGAACATGAAAGATGAAATTCGTGTGACCGTTGTTGCTACTGGACTAAACACTTCCAGACCACAAGCGCGTATGCCGCAAAGACAAAGAACCGAAAAAGCGATCAGCAAGACCTCTCGGTTACTAAATTTTGGCGCTGCACGAAAAGCAAAGCAAGCTGCGAAGCGAGCCTCTGCTCCCGAGGTTTACGATGGTGCCACAACCACCAGATTACCAAGACCCATAAAACCCTCACAGCCTCCTGCCCGGCTGCAGCCAGTCAATAATGACTACGATCAGCACCAGGAAGAGGATGATCAGCGACAACGACAAAGTGACGAGTACCATTCGCCTATGCACAGCGATCCCGTCATCAACGACATTCCGGCTCGGGAACCAGAACCCGACATCATTGCTGAACCCGAAGCCATCGTTGAGCATTGCACTGTCTGTGGCGGCGCTGATGATTCACACACCTCTAATTGCCCACGCGCTCCAAAATCAGCGTTTGAAATTTTAAGTGCAGAAGTCCCGGCAAGCCCTAGGCAAAAACAAGAGCCTCAAAGACCTGAACTTAACATTGACAGCGATTTGCAACGACGCCGGGTACCCGCTGAGGCCCCCACCGCCAAGCGGCGTGAATTCACTACCGGCGTGCAACAGAAAACGCCGTTCAACAAGCACCTTGCAGGCTTGGCGGCCGGCACCTTAGTGTTGTTTACGATTTTTTATGTCGTGATCACTAACAAAGTGGCCACCAACGGCAACGAATACGTTGACAACGGAACATCAAATCTGGCAGAACGCAAACTGCGGTCAGCTAACCGCAGACTGACTGGCATAGACGAATAAGGTCTAACACCCGGTAGCCAAGGCGACCAGTTGCCCGCCAATACGCCCTTCCCCTTTCGGTCTCGACCGCGCCAATCTGGCCA
Source organism: Herpochondria borealis (assembly GCA_032274145.1). Classification (NCBI taxonomy): domain Eukaryota; phylum Rhodophyta; class Florideophyceae; order Ceramiales; family Ceramiaceae; genus Herpochondria; species Herpochondria borealis. The sequence continues at coordinate 13,624 of JAVCKV010059647.1, read as the reverse complement.
AAAAGTTCGATTTAGGGGTGGCGGCGGCAATGCTTTTCGCCTACCGACCCTGCAATTAGCCTTTGCTGATCATCAGACCGTGCCCTGACCCCAAAGCCGCGGTACAATATCCCGAAACTTCCTTACTCAATTCGGGATCAAACCACTCGATGGCCAAAAACAGAAAATCAGTTTTAATAGACAACAACCCGGGCCGTAGCGCGCAACCGTATGGCATCGCACGTGAACTTGGCGCAGATATAGACCTGGTCCACGAACCGTCTGTTGGTGTCATGGGCACCAAGGGCGACAGCCAGTGCTACCTTGGTGTACAACGCAAAGTCGAGGCAATTCACGATCACCTGGCCAAACGGTTGGGTCGTGGCGAAGGCCAGATCCCCATGCGACTGGTACAGCCTGAATACACGGTGGCGACCTCTGACGGCATGCGCAACGGTACCCGCGAAATGCGTTATTCCCTAATTGGCCGCGAAGTCACTCATGATACTGTCTGCGAGCATTTAAGCGCCAGTGGCCTTGAAGGCACCATCGCCGTGGTCGCTTGCGACAAGCCCCCGGTTGGAACTTTGGCTGGCCTGCTAGAGCACAATCGCCCAGCCATAATCATGTCTGATGGCCCTATTCGCCCGGGCAGAGATTCAGTCACCGAGCAGCCAATTGATATCGTTACCGGCTTTCAGGTTGCAGCTAACCCTGACATAGATTACCGCAAGCGCATCGCCAAAGAAGCCTGCCCCGGCTACGGAAGCTGTGGTGGCATGTTTACCTACAATACCATGCAAATTTTTATCGCTGTCGTGGGTATGGAACCACTGCACATGGTGGCACCACCGTCAGATGATCCGCGTCGTATGACTGAATTCCCCGATCAACTCATTACCTACTTACAAGGCATGATCGAACGTGGTCACACCCCGCGGGATATCGTTAGCAGAGATTCCATTCGCAACGCCGTTATTGTTGCGATGGCAGTGGGTGGCTCGACCAACGTCTTGCTGCATGCGCCGGAAATTGCACGTGCCGCAGGCTTTGCGAATTTTGCCGAGGACATTATGTCTCCAGAGGAGTTTAATCACCTGTCGCAGAACGTTGTACCAGTCCTGACAGACGCACGGCCCTACGGCCTGTATTCAATGATCGATATCGACGAAAAAGGCGGCGTACAGGCGATAGTTAAAGAGCTTATGCAAGCCGGGCTTCTCACCGGCGACACCCTTACCTGTACCGGCGAAACACTGGCAGAACAGGTCGAACGCCTCAGCCCGCCAGCGCCTGACGGCACGGTAATCTACACCGTTGAAAAACCTTATAAACCCACTGGCGGGTTACGGGTACTGGGCGGCAACCTGTCTCCCGAGTTCAGTGCCGTGTTGAAACTTGCCGGCGTTGAAGGCGGACTTGAAGACAACCTGTTTAAAGGCAACGCCAGATTGTTCGACGGTGAGCAAGCCTTGCTGGAGGAACTTGAAGATCGACCGGACAGCTTCAAAAATCACGACATGGTGATCGTACGTTATGAAGGTCCCAGTGGTGCGCCGGGCATGCCGGAAATGCTGGACTCTACCTCACGGATCACAACCTTGTGCAGAGAGAAAGAAATCGTCGTTGGACTGATGACAGATGCACGGTTCTCTGGTGGCTCTGTCGGGCTAGTTATCGGCCACGTTGGCCCTGAAGCGGCTCTTGGTGGCCCCATTGCCTTTGTTGAGGATGGCGATGAAATCGTTGTTGATTTGAACACCAATGAGCTCAACTGCACAGCGCTGCAAGACGACACTATCTTCAGTGCAAGAAAAGCAGCTTGGGAAAAAGTGGTAGCCGACAACGGTGGTATGCACCCATCCTGCGGCGAAGTTGATACGCGTTTACTTAACCGTATGCGCTTATCAGCGGTATCGGCAGTTTATGGCGCAGGCATGCACCCTGACCGCAAGCTGTGGGTCCCTAGCCCACGAAAACCTGAAAAAACTGGTTTCGTGCCGGGTAACAAGTGGCGAGCAAATTCGCAGAAAGCGTTCTAGCACAGCGATTGATGATGGTGGAAGGATACTTCCACCACTTCATTTGGATTCGGTGAAACTTCGTTGGGGCATCTGTCTCAACCAAACCCTAAATTCACCCAGCGCACTGCTGGACACATATTGTAAATTCAGCACTCTGTATTCCTGCCTATACTGCATAGGTCACCACTACTGGAATACTCATGCGCAAATCGCTGCCTGGCTTAAAAAACGACTCTTGCTACTTTGCCGCTAAGTACGCTATCGCAGGCGCAGTACTCACGACGCTGATTGCCTGCGGCAGCTCAAGCTCCCTGCAAAACCCGATCGTTGAAGCACCAGAAAATACTGTCGCCCCAGACACTGGGCAAGACACCGGGCAAAACCCCACCCCAGAAACTACGCCAGAAACCGACACCGCACCAGAAACCACCACCGCTATTTTAATTGGTGATAAAACCGTCGCATCCATACCCTTGTCCCTGCCACAAGGAGTCTCTTTCGATAACGCAGCGATAAAAGAAGCCAGCGGTTTACAACGATCAGCATTAATACCCGGCGTCTACTTTACACACAATGACAGCGGCCACGACCCAGTGGTTTACGTCACCGATGCAGACGGACAAGACCTGGGTCAACTTACCTTGCCCCAAACCAGCGACACTGCAGACTGGGAAGCACTAGCAGGCACAACCATCGACAACAAGCCACATCTGATTGTGGCAGACGTCGGCAATAACGATCGTCAACGCACAGACTTAAACCTGTTAATTTTTCCAGAACCAACACTGGCCACACTACAACAAACACAACCGATTCCTATCACTGATATCCAAACAATAAACATAAGCTTTAGCGACGGACTCGGCCACGACACTGAATCAGTGCTAGTCAATAATGATCAGTTAATTATGATCACAAAAGAGCCACAAGATACCACCACACAAGCGATCTGGAGCGCTTCAATAACAAGTGCAATTTCACAGGGCAGCGCTGTCATGGAATACAAAAACACCGTTGCTCTCAACGACCGGGCACAGATTCACGCTATCACTGATATCGATATTCATCCTGATGGCAATGAAATAGCAGTTTTGGTTTATGGTCCAAACACCGCCGGTAAAGTATTTTTTTGGAGAACAACAGACAACACGACAGAAACAATCACACAGTCAGTATCACGAACTGCCGATACCGAGATCTCAGCACCACTGCTCAACCTTAATTTTCAGGCAGAAGGTCTGAGCTATAGCGCTGATGGTCAACATATTCTGATCGCTGCAGAGAGCGGTAGTCGAAGTACCCTGATGGTCATTGATAGATAATCGCAAGATCAACGGAATAGTTGATTTCATTTAAAGCTGGCTTTAACTTCCCGGTCTTTTTCAGATCGGCATAAAGTTAACTTACATCGGCTAAGGCATTATTAGTGTTCAGGCTAATGTTATTAGAAAGGCAAGCGTAGCTAAAATCGCTGTGACTAAGACTTGCACCTCACTCAACCAGGCCAGCCAACTACCATTAGACCGCTGTAGATCATATTCGCCCCACCCTTGATGGCCAACCCCATGCGATCAGGGGTGGAGCGATGACTCCTTCTAAGGTGTTACTTGGTTTTTCACCTCTACAACAGTCCCTGCACGATCAAGCATTGAACCTGCAACAATCGCAGTGGCACCCGCAGCGGCTATTCCCCACCACCCCGTCTGCGCTATTGTCGACCACATTTCCTGTGCATTCATTACAGCAATTGTAGCGGCTCCCATACAAGCGATACCCATGACAACATTATGCTTATACAAATATCCATAGACTGCTGTCGCCAACAGAATCACCACACCCGCCACAGTGATTACTGATGACGAAGACACCAAAGAAACGAACACAGCGGTACAAGTCGCGACTGATAATAAAACCACCCCAACCTTATTCGCTGCACCCTTACTGGGTGAAACAGTTTTTACATCAAGCGCCAGTAGCAGCAGTAAGGCTGCACTAAAAATTAATGCCCATTCGTTTGTCATGTAATGACGAATCACATCACAAGCTGCAACACTCACGACCAGTGCAGCAGCGCCAGCCAGTATAGTCAGCAGTGTTGAATAGAAATTATGGTCTGATCGGTTCACCATTAATTGACGCATATACCAGTAAAACCCACCACCGAGTGTTAATACCAAAACACCGCTCACTTCATACAAAAAGAGGCTTCTAACAATCACAACTACCGGTGCGACAAAAAGCAATGCCATGGCAAAGCGACCTTCGGCAGTTTTAAGAGCAAGGGATTCTTTTGAATTTCGCTGACACTGCCACCATACAAAGGCCGTTGAACCCAACGCCAGTAACGCTGCCCAGATTTCCTGACGCACAGGTACAATCAGAACTGCACTGCTGACAATTAAAGTTAAGCTTAACCAGTTGCGTGCTGAACGCGCCAATACCGAATAACCCAGCCAGACTACCGGCGCAAGCACCGCCAGCCCAGCCATCAGAGCGATGGTGAGATCAGCTGCACTCGCAGCTTGCCAGTGTGCAAATTCCGGGTAGTTTATTGTCATTGCATCAAGCGGCATCACTGAATAGATAAGTGCGCCAAACACGGTAAAGTTAACCGGCACTGACAACAGCCCGAGACTGATAAACACCCGGCTGCCCCGCTGCTCTTTCAGTAACAGACTCATCATAAAACCGGCTGCCGTCAGCGCAGAGGTCAAGCCCAGCATAGTCAGAAAACGATACAAATCATTGACCACCTCCACCCCTTCAAGCAGAAAGATCCCCATAGCAATAGCCACGGCCAACGCCCCACCCATGCGCAGAACGTCAGACACCGTGGCAAAATTCCGCACCAACTGGAAAAATGACGGGGTAGATTTATTCACTGCTGGTTCCGTTCTAACATCAGTACCGCCAGACTGAACCGGTTGCTCTTCAACATTTACTGCATGTTCAACTGCGATGGCGTTAGTCATTATTTTCTCCTCGCTGTTTTAGCAGCTCTTCCAGCTCAGTCTCCAGACTCTGACTTGCTTCTACAGATATAAACTCCCTGGCCAGTTCATCAGTATCTGTCTCAGCCAGCAGCAACGTATCGGTCAGAATTTCAGCCTCACCGACGCTGACTTCCCAACGCTCTATCGCTGCCTCAACATCACCACCAACCCTGCCATCCAGCGCGTGTACAATTCGCCCTGCTTGTGATGCCGCTTCGCGAGAACGCATCTGGTTGCGCTGTTTCTGCAGCGCCTGAACGCGATTCGTCGACTCATCAATGCTGCTACCCACTCGCCTGATGACAGATTCCTGCTCTGCCAGCTGAGTGCGGGCCAGTACGACCTCTGCTTCACGCTGTTTTCGACGCTGAAGGCAAGATAACGCCCGGGCACGATCATCACTTGCCACAGACAACGCCCTCTCATTCCACAATTCAATTTCACTAGTCAGTTCAGCCACGCGGTTGCGCTGCGCTAGCGTGTCTTTTTGTAATCGCGCCAGACGGACTTTCGCCCGCACAACTGCCTGACGACTTTCTTTTAGTGCCGCATCGACGACTGCTTCGTGGTTTTCGATGCTTGCGAGTGTGCGATCTACACTACAGTGGACCGTGGTGACAAAACGTCTAAACAAGCTCATGGCAGCTCCTACCTCAATTGAATGTGGCCCAAGTGTCGGCCCCAGAACTGTATTTCACCACCTTTTTAGAAATCGTCTAATATATAAACCCTTCTGGTTCAAAATAACTGCACCTTATGGCACAAGCGACACGATTAGTTCACGAACTCAAAACCCAACTCAAGCAGCAAGGGGTCACCTACCGCGAACTAGCGACAGAGTTGGACCTGTCAGAATCAGCGGTAAAGCAGATGTTTTCCAGCGGCAATATGACGCTGGCGCGGCTGGATAAAATCTGCGAAATACTACAACTTGATCTAGGAGATCTGGTGCAGCTCAGCGACAATGCTGGCCGGCAACTACAGAGCCTGTCGCTTGACCAGGAATCCGAATTGATCGGCGACCCAAAACTGCTGCTAACGGCCTATTGCCTTGTGAACCATTGGACGTTTGCCGACATCCTTACCCGCTACGAACTCACCGAAGTCGAGGGCATCCGCTATCTGGCAAAGCTTGACCGAATGAAACTCATTGAGCTGTTACCCGGCAATAGAGTCAAACCATTAATCGCCAGTAACTTTAACTGGCAACCCAACGGCCCGATCGAAAGTTATTTTCGCCAAGAGGTACAAGGACCATTTTTCAGCACTAACTTTAATGAAGATGGCTGTTTGCGGTTAGTGAAAAACGGCGACATATCTTCCGTGGCTCGGCAACAAATACTGGAACGGCTCTATTCGATCGGGCAATTGTTCGACGATACCGTACGCGAAGAAAGAAAACTGCCGCTGGACCAACGACAGGGCACGACGATGGTACTGGCCATCAGACACTGGATGTTTGACGCGTTCACGTCCCTTGAAAGGCCAAAATAATAGATTGAATAAGTGCAGCGCCGAATATCCGTACATTCCAGTGCAGGGACTCCGCAATAAATCATGTTCTCCTGAGACTGCTACATAAAGTAAAACCATGGTGCTAAAACACAAGAGCACGTCGCTGTTTTCTTGCACCGATTAATGGTCATCACCTTTGTCAGTGCGCTCGGCCTCGAGTCATTATCTACATGCTCTGCTGATGTAGCTGATGTAAACAAACAAAAAGCGAATAGTATTCTTGATCTATCTGCGATAAATTTGTTTGTAGGTGCACTGGGATGTCCGTCTTGTCTCTGATCTAACTCCATGCGTGATGCAGTTCACAAACGACTTTCAATAAAACAAACACAGTTGCCATTAATGCTGCGCACAAGTGCACGTCTTTGAAATTCTTATCGATGTAAACTTTGCCGCACGTTTTAATTGCTTAACAATTCCCGGTTTCCTTGTAAGTTAGGATTCAGCACAATTACCCCACGGCAGTACACCGCCGCCCACAATTAGTTCCCAGGATGGAACTTAGGAACTATGCCAGCCAATTTATGCTGACATTTAAAACGCTCCCGGAGTCATAAATGAAACACCTGATACTTACTTCTGTAAAGAAACGATCACTACACTTGGCTATTGCTATGGCCTTCGGACTCACTGCCTGCGGTGGCGAGCAGTGGGGCGACACAAACGATGGTCAAGCTAATACAGGAACCGGAATCATTGGCGACGGCGCTGCGACTTCACTACTGTTGCTGGGTGGCATTGTTGGTCTAGGTGCAATACTAAGCGACAGCGACGATGATGCTGGTGTCATCGTTACTACAGAAGGCGGTGCTACGGGCAACAACGGCACTGATGGCACCGGTACTGGTAACAACGGCACTGATGGATCCGGCACTGATAACAACGGCACTGATGGCACCGGTACTGGCAACAACGGCACTGACGGAACCGGTACTGGTAACAACGGCACTGATGGCACCGGTACTGGCAACAACGGCACTGATGGCACCGGCACTGGCAACAATGGCACTGATGGCACCGGTACTGGCAACAACGGCACTGATGGCACCGGTACTGGCAACAACGGCACTGATGGCACCGGTACTGGCAACAACGGCACTGACGGAACCGGCACTGGTAACAATGGCACTGACGGAACCGGTACTGGCAACAACGGCACTGATGGAACCGATGGAAGTAATATTTCCGACGACGCTACACTAGTTGACTCCCTCGAAGCACCAGATTGGTTACTAGGAATGTGGCGCGGATCAGACTCTGACGGAATTACCCACGTTGGCTTTGCAGCCCCTCAAGAAATGGGTGTTAGCGTGCTCAATATGCCAATGACCAGCTATGCAGATATTCCAGAAGTTTGTTTGCATCTGATTCAAAGCAATAGCAACGTTTTTGAGTACACCGTTTGGTACCCCGGGCCTGACAAAAACGGAGTCTTCTTCAGTGAACAGTGGATCAACAATGGCGACGGTACTGTACTTTATACTGTCAGCGGCGCTATGGAGAATCAATTTACAATGTACTCCAGCACTGCGAGTAGCCTTCTGGCACCACCATCGTGGCTACAGGGCCGATGGGCTAGCGCATCAGTTAATGGTAGCGCCATACAAATCGCTGACATCAATGAAGGCAATATCAACCTGGGCATTCAAGGTGGAAGTCGCACCGACTACTACCAACTCGCCAATCAGGATCACAGCGCAATTCGCATAGTGAAAAATGACGGTACCACTTATAGCTTTGAACTCACCACTGTAAGCGAAGACCACACGACACAGACTGTAGTCACCGAGACTTTCAGAAAAACAGGCGCTAACACAATCATAAGTTCCGGATCAGGAACCCACATCACAATGACGCGCCAATAAAACAAAGCAGTACATGCCCCAACGATCCTTTTAAGGATCGCTGGCGGCGCACGGCTTAGCGCCAATAAAGGTTGATCAAGTCGAGAGTAATCCAGTCGTGACAAAAAAATCGTCACATCAACCTTTTCAACAACAGATTTGCAATAACCAAAAGTCGGCACTGTCACTCTGCTTTGAGTCCGCTTGGCTTTGCGATTGGCCATGGCCGCGCGTCCTGAGCGGAATCCCTCGGCTGTCCGGACAAAATGGCATAGCCAAAAGGTCTTGAGAAGTCTTTCCGTTAGCCTTATCCAGTAAACTAGAGGCTTTTAATAGTAACTCCTGCGCAAGACGACATCCAACACAACAGCCACAGCATCTAACGAACGCTCACGCAGAAGCATCACGGCGAAAAAAAGCCGTTATCATCAATGCGACAACGCCTGCCACCAACCCCCAGAACGCAGCCCCTACCCCAAACAAAGTCACGCCTGATGCTGTGACCAAAAACGTAATCAATGCCGGTTCACGCTCAACATCATTTTGCATCGCAGTGGTTAAGCTACCTGCAATGGTTGAAAAGAGAGCCAGTCCTGCGACAGTTAATACCAAGGCTTCGGGCACACCCAGTAAAAACGCACCCACTGTCGCACCAAAAATACCGAGCAGTAAATAAAAGACTCCAGCAGACAGACTGGCGATGTATCGTCGGTCCTTATCCGCATGTGCATCCGTCCCCATGCACAGAGCCGCGGTAATCGCAGCCAAATTTAAGCCCAGGCAACCGAAGGGGGCCAACACCAGCGACGCAAGGCCAGTCCAGGTAATCAAGGGAGAAACTTTGGTTTGATAACCGGCAGCACGCATAGTCGCTATACCCGGCACATTCTGCGAAGCCATGGTTACCGCAAACAACGGTATAGCAATGCTGATAAGTGATTGCCAATTGAAATGCGGCGCGACAAAAACCGGTTGCGTCACCAGAAGCTCGACCGGTGGTAGCCGAAACCCAAAGAGCCCAGCTACCACAAGCCCGGCAATCAGGGAAAGTATGATGGCATATTGCGGCAGCACCTGACGCATAACCAAGTAACACACAAACATAGACACACTGATCAGAAAATCCCCCTCCATTGAAACAAAAACGTTCATCCCGAACTGAAGTAAAATACCGGCCAGCATTGCCGCAGCTATCGATTTAGGAATACGATCGATCACGCGCTCAAACCACCCCGTCACACCACACAGAACAATCAACAGCGCAGACACAATGAATGCCCCAATGATTTGTTGTAGCGGCACACCCACTGCACTGGTTACCAGCAGTGCGGCGCCAGGCGTAGACCATGCAGTGATTACCGGAGTCCGGAAGTACAAGGTTAACCCGATCGAGGTGATCCCCATACCCACACCAAGCGCACCAATCCACGAATTAATTTGTGCGGCATTCGCCCCACTGGCTTCAGCTGCTTGAAAAATAATAGCGACAGAACTGAGGTAACCCACCATTACGGTAACAAAGCCCATTGTTACCGCTGACAATGACATATCGCGAGGGACTGATTTCAAGGTATTTAGGATTTGCATCATTGTTGATTGCTTGTTGTTGGGGAATGCTGTTGGACATTGGCCTGCTGGCGGCTTTTATATTAGATGTTGTCTTTGGTAAGGGCTACTTTGTTTTTTTGTGTCCCTGCGGGGCTGGTGATTTTGATGGTGTCCCTTGCAGGAAGCTGTTGTTTTACGTGCTGTCCTCTGCGTGGACGTACTGTTCTACCTGGATATTGTCCCGTGCGGGAGGCTGCTTACCGAGTACCCTTTCCAACGGGGTGCATTCCATCTTCAAATGCCAAATTTGCAATGGCCAAAGGCCGTGCCTGTCGCTCTTGTTGCGGCTATTTGGCTTTGTCGATTTGTCAGCGGAGGGGGTTGGAGCGAAAGGACTTCGTGTAAAGCGATGCGCACATGGATGTGCGTCCCGAGCACCCCCCCAATTTCAATCGACAAAGTGGCGTAGCCACCCGAAGGGCCACAAGGTCGTGATAACAATTTTCGTTAGTTTTCTTGTTTGAAAAGTGACTCCGCCGGAACGGCACATCTAATCAGCAGCCTCCCGCAGGGAACATCTAACGCAGCAACACCCCGCAGGGCACACCATCTAAACCAAAAGCCCCCGCAGAGGACAAAACAAACATCCGCCACACCTCCCCACACCTTAAAGCTGCTCAAGAAGCCTTTTAGAAAGCCCACCAGTCACTTTCGCATAATCCTGCAACGCACTTCGCCCACCAGTAGCATACACAGCAGCAGCATTTAACAACTCACCAAGCTGCTGCGAACTATTATGATCAAGCTGACAATGCGCGCCACCACTCAGCTGAGCAAATTGCTTGAAAGCACTTGAGGCTGCAATATCATAGCCTTCCTGAAACACAAACATAGGGACGTTCTGCAGCTTAAGCTGACCGGCCAACGAGCCAAGCTTATCTATTGATTCCTCCATACAGTCCCCCACATAAACTAACGCATCTACCTGGCTATTCCGGGCTTCACTTAAAGTATGTGTCAACACTCTTTCAATTTGTGTTTGACCTGCCAGGCAAGTGACCGAAGACATCAGTCGTAACAGATCCATTGGATTGGACAACCACCTGGAGTTTTTGCACTCCCGGTAGCCACGGAAAAACACCAGCTGTAATTCAAGTGAGCCAATCGCACTGCTTTTGGCGAACATGTCGCCCTGTAGCTTGCAGGCCATATCCCATGTTGGCGCACGGCTGGCCGTCGCATCCATCGCAAATACCAACCTACCCGGGCGATCACCGCTACTCCTTTGCGGCATTTGATTAACCTTATCCAAGAACGCCGATACGTCGGTTGATGAATTCGCTTTATTTAGCTGGCCGGGCTTTCTGGTCATAGGATATCGCTACTATTAAGTAGTAAAAATTGCATCAAGTACAACCAATGCTCTCAAGTTTAATTACGCTCATGTCTACAATTCGCGCAAGAGGCTGATCAATATCAACAGCGATAACGTTCGGCTCTGCGCTTGGATCTTCCAGTGTTTCAAACTGACTCTCAAGTAGTGCTGTAGGCATGAAATGCCCCTCGCGACTTGCTTGACGCTGTGTGATCAGGGCTTTTGAACCTTGAAGGAAAACAAACAACGCCGCAACCGAACCGCTGGCTAAACGCTCACGATAGCTTTTCTTCAATGCTGAACACGCTACAACGATTGTGTGACCATTAGCAGCTTCGCGGGTAGCCAGATCACAGATGGAATCAAGCCATGGCCATCGGTCCTCATCAGTCAGTGGAATACCATCAGACATTTTTTGTATGTTATTTTGCGGATGGAGATCATCACCATCGTAAAAAACAGCATTCATATTTTCTGCCAAAAGCTTGCCTACAGAGGACTTTCCACAGCCACTGACCCCCATCACGACAACAAATTGATGTTGCTTTGCGTCTATCACAGTGCTTCCTGTCTTTTACAGTCCGTCGTGCATAACACGAAAGCCAACTCCCTTATCACGAAACTCAGAGGATTCATTGCCACGATAACTGACGCGTGCATAGTCGGCTTCGTTGTACCAGGAGCCACCTCTCATCACAAACCGGTCACACCCCTGCTTCGCTATGGCTGCAGCATTATCACCACGGCCAAAATAGTTAGCGGTCCAGCAATCCTGTACCCATTCCCACACGTTGCCATGCATGTCGTAAAGACCAAACTGGTTAGGTTGAAAGCTACCGACAGGTGCTGTTTGTTTGCCGCCCCACTCGCCACCACAGCCAATGCAGTTGGCAGCATTCAACAGTTCTTCACCGGTGTAGAACGGAGTAACCGTACCTGCACGTGCGGCATATTCCCATTGTGATTCTGTGGGCAACCGGTATTGTTTTTTTGTGCGTAAACTTAGCCATTGCACATAAGCCTGAGCATCTTGCCAACTGACGTTAGTCACCGGCCGACTATGATCACCCGCTTCGTATTGTGGCGGTAGCATATCGTTGGCGATCGCATAAACCCGATACTGCTCCATAGTAATTTCATATTTGGACATGCTGAATGCTTGAATCGAAACCTCACGCATGGGTTTCTCATCTTCGGCACCCGCTTCACTACCCATCACAAATTTTCCAGCTGGAATTGCCACCATTACCGGGGCAACAAACACAATGGCTTTCTCATCTTTTTCAGTGGTTGGCAGAGGCGCTACTTTTTTCAACGGTTCAGCGTAGTTTGCAATGACAGCTTTCGATTCAGCATCCGGGTCGGTAGCAGTTGCCTTTGCGACGCTGGCCGTACTGGTCCCACCACCAGCAGCGATGGAGTCTTTAAGTGCTTGTTGTCCTTTGACTCTTTTATCAAGTCTGACAGCCGAATTCAGGCGCTGCTGAGCAACATCAAACTTACCACTTTTTACAGCGGCACGGCCCAACACCATATAAACACGTGCTATGTAACCTTCGCCATTGACTGAATAATCGTGCGTCGGCAACAACACCCTGAGTTCGCGTATTTTTTGCAGTGCATTATTACCCTTCGGGCGCATCAGCCGCCGTGCATTGAGATCAGTGGTAATACCATCAGCGAGTATGCGCTGCGCCTCAGTATAAGTTTCAGTGCTGACCTCAGGTTCAGCGGTCTGAACAACAGTATTCTCCGTGCCGTTATTTAATGGCTCTGTTCTGGCATCAGGAAGCGGTCGCGGCTGCTCAACACTCTCGTTGAAACACACTTCCCCTTCACAGCTACCTTGCGACCAGGCTTGATTCCCACTGAAAACCGTGGCGATCACAATGGACACAACAAAGTGCAAACAGAACAGGCGATTGGAGGTCATCTTCACTCGGCTTTTGACTCACTATACAAGGTTGAGCAACGACGTTACGGAGTCACGACTCAGGTCGGCCGATTATTGTACCGTGTGAGCACCCGAGGCGCGACCTTGAAGGGCATCATGGCTGGCACAAAAAGTCACATTTCATCCCCACGCTGGCCGGGCTCAAACTACCTGCCAGAGGTCAGGCAGCACTCGCGCAGCGCGAAAACAGCCCTCGGTATTGCGCCAGCCAGTTTATTCCACGGTCCACAAGGGCCATGAACCGCCGTAGCGCCTAACCAGACAACTGTTGCGTTGCCTTTGGCCCTGCAGGCTTGGGCTTGATTTTAATTCCCAGCCGCTCAAGCTCTCGTTGCAAAGACTGAACATCCCACGAAGTCGCCAGATAATGACGCGGAAACGTCACCCTGACT
>JAVCKV010059536.1:0-22418 GCA_032274145.1 Herpochondria borealis | reverse complement strand
AGATAAATTAATCATAGACTGCAAAGCCTATGCTAATTTCAAATCTTGGCTAGATGGCCAATTTAAAGACGCTTACCTTTTTATTGTATTTTATTGCGTTTATTTCGCTGACCCTTTTTATTTTTATCCTGTTAGAATTCTATCAACACACAAGAATAGGAAATTCTTCTCTATTATTTAACATCATTCACACTTCCATCCCTTTAAATGTTAAAAATAGCATCACCTAATACGCGCGCTTCCTTTATCTGATGAGTAATGAGGAGCGTAGCTATCTTTTCTCTTTGGATAGTAGATTTCACCGCTATCATCACCTCTGTTAGAGTTTCAACATCCAGTCCTGTGAAGCTCTCATCTAGGCAAAGTAAAGACGGCTTGCCAGCAATAGCTCTCCCTATAGCTACACGCTTAGCTTCTCCCCCGGAGAGTCCATGTGGAAAACGATCTAAAAGCTCTGTTATCCCAAGCTCTGCAGCCACCTCTTTTACACGTAGGCTAATCTCTGATCGCTTCCATTTTCTCAAGCCGGGTCCATATGCTAGATGGCCACGCACAGTCATCGTTGGAAAAAGCACGTTTTCCTGTGGCACCAGACCGACCATTCTATCTCGTGGAGCTGCGTAAGTGAGGTCTTTTCCAGCTATGTTAATGCTCCCACTCAACACTTCGCGAAGTCCGCAGATAGTTTCCATTATAGTGGTCTTCCCAGATCCGCTTTTGCCCATCAACGCTAGGCACTGACCCTTCTCTATTTCAAAGCTGATATCCGACAACGTGAAAGAACCCGCTCTAACAGAAATGTTATCGATGCAAATCATACCCAGCTCCTTTCTCTGTGAAGATCCTAACAGCCAGGATGGTAATCATCGCGATCGCGATCATGAGCAGAGAAATAATCACTGCTCCGTTTATATTTCCTGTGCTAATTTCTAAATACACCGATGTCGAAAGCACCTCGGTCTTTCCTTTCGTAGCGCCAGCAAAGACCAGAATAGGGCCAAATTCTCCAAGCGCCCTCGCCCACGCCAATGTGCCAGCCGCAGCTATTCCTCTATACGACTGCGGCATCACCACATCAAAAAATGCCTGCCCTCGCGATGCACCCACCGTCATCGCTACCTGTTCGCTGCGGGGGTCTATCTGATCAAAGGTAGCCTTGATCATCCGGATCGCGAAGGCTGCTGCGACGGTAAACTGCGCCACAATGATTGCTAACTTAGTATTCGTAATCCGCATTCCTATATGACTCAAATAGCCATCCAGTGAGTCCACTCCCAAATCGAGAATTTTGGGAGGAAAGTTATTAAATAAAATCAATAAGCTTAAACCGATCACCAGAGGAGGTAAGACAACGGGAATATCTAAAATAGCATCGATCACGGAACGGCCAAAAAATCTGTAGCGAGACAGCAAATAACCAATCGGCACCGCAATAATAACCGCTAAAATAGCACTCACTGTGCAGCTAAGAAAGGTGAGCTTGGCTGAGTCCCAAAGGTTAGCCCAGTCTAGCATTTCTGCTATCCCGCTAGAGCTATTTCCATAGGCGGCAAGCACATACCACACATCCGCCACGATGAGTAAAATGATCAACCCAACGTAGGAAAACAGCGACATCCCAAGCCAAGCACCAAACCAACCGTTGATACCAAAGCGAGAGCTACTGCTACTAATCTTTCTATTGTCTTTAGAATCTCTCATGCATCATTACTCCTCCCATTGTTCACCAACCTGGACATCGAAGCCATATTTTTTAAAGACTTTAGCTCCTTTATTTGCAGCTGTCAGATAACGAGAAAATTTTAATGCCTCATCCCTGTTCTTACAATTTCTCAAGACCCCGAGCGTTGCTTGTACCTGAGCCTCTTCCAAATAAAACTCTGGGACTCTAACAAATTCACTCTGCTTAAACTGAGGTATCAATGCGTCCCAGATGATCCCGGCATCAGAGGCTCCGAGATCTACCTGTAGCGCCACTTCATTCACCGTGCCTACTTTAGAAATAATCCCATTCTCTATCTTCTCTAACAACCCAATACTTTCCAATGCTCTATGTGTGAATTCTCCCACACCAGCTGAGCGCTCTGCGATTACCACTTTCACATCATCACGCGCGAGATCTCTGAGCGTCTTGATGTTCTTCGGGTTCCCTTTAGCTACGATTATTCCAGCGGTTAGGTTACTCAATGGGATGGACTCTTCTATCATTCCCTGCTCCCTAGCCTTTAAAATATAGCTCACATCAGCTGGCAGATACAGATCTCCACCAGACACTTCCAGCTTAGCAAGTAGCTGACCAGACCCACCAAAGTTCAGCATAACCTTGACGCCATATTCTTCCTCATACTGTTTAGCTATTTCTGCTATCGGCTGTTGTAATCCCGCCGCAACATACATCTCCAATACTCTCGCATCATCACCACTAGAACCATCATTTAACATCAAGAATAAACACAGTGCTACTACGCCCAGCAACCCCAGCAATATTCCTAATTTTTTCATCCTTAGCGAGAGTCTAGCTCCCTATTTTTTAGAGCTCTTTAGTAGATCTAACATCGCCTGCCCCATAGATTTCCCTATCAGCCAGTATGACTCTCCATTCGCCATCCAATGCGTTTCTGTCCCGCGCCCACCGAACTCCTCGCGAGGGCGCCAAAAGTCTCGGGTCTCTGCGGTGACTACAGTGCCCTGGAACTCAGGAAGCTTAGAAACATTGACTTGGGCGTCTTGCACCGTTTTCAGATGCTTTAGAAACTTCTGTTTATCCTCTTCGCCATTACCCCACTTCTCAAGATTTTTTTGCGGCTTCCTCCCCCAGTTTCCCGTCACGCCTATGACTACTTTTAAATGAGGAGCTTTGAATTCTTTGCGGATATCATTGATCAGGTTGACCATATTTGCCTCATACTCATCAGCCACCTTGGGGCTTGCATCACTGAGTCCTTGATTCCAGAAAAAACCCTCAAGTTTAATCTCTACATCATCACCAACTCCTACAGCAATTTCTGGTATTCTCTGAAGCGCCTCTCGCAGGGCTTTCACAACCAGCGGGTATTTATCACCCAGCTTCCCTCCCGAACTTGGTGGTCGAAAATTTCCTGCCAAACTATTTCCACCAAACGCCACCTTCACCAGCACCACTGGATCCTCATAATACTCTCCAAGTAGATGCCCGATAGCTAGCTCTGGCCCAAATCCTCTATTACCTCGGCTTCCATAATGAGCAGAAAGTCCTCCGTGCTTATTGTATGCATTATACCCCTCTTCTCCTTCTTTCAAATGCGGCCAGTCACCCATCGTGATGAAAACATCATCCCGAATCGTCCATCCACTTTTTGTCTTCTTAGAGCCATCGATCAGAAAGCGTAGTGCCTTTTCGTTCGCAGGCTGCTTGATAAAATGCAGCAACGTCCCTTTCTGATCTGCAGCAGGCTTATCCACATGACCTAAGCTTCCTCGCCCAGTCATATTTGATTGCCCCGAAAGTAGAAAGACCCTAACCGTTTTCTTTTCTGCAGATGACATCAGCGCCCCAGAGAAAATGATGGAAACTATCAAAGCAGGGATGAAGAAAAAGTTCTTAGTTGAGATCATGATGAGCATTTAAGCAAGCAGACAAAAGGTGTCAAACCTCAAAGAATATGGCTCGCTTCTTATAAACGATGACTTCGGAATTATCGACTGAATCGATACCAAAATAATTAATATCGATTCTGCATATTACTGGAAATATGCAAAATCTGAGTTGATATGAAAACAAAAACAATCACAACCATCGCCATCAGTAGCATCTGCGCCATCAGTCTTACTAGTTGCTACTCCACTCCGGGAACTTACACAGCTCCTGCTATAAAAGCTAATTCAGCAATGAGCTCCAGCTCGCATTCACCCCGAAACCAAACTTACCGCCCTAGCGTCGAATTCCCTGTACGCATTGCATTTGCCAGAGTAGAAAGCAGAAACAGCAATCATGTAGAGCTCGTCAACAGTCGCGAATATGAAACACCAGAGCACGCCAAAGTAGTCACGTCACTCCCTAACATCGCTGGGATTACTCATATTAATAACTCCTATCTACCTAGCACATCGACCAATATCCCAGAACTGCGTAAAGCGACTCAGAGACTCGGTGCGTCGATGCTAGCCATCTATCAGTTCAATACATCCACTCGGACGACAAATGGCTCCACCATACTCAGCGTCGCCACGCTAGGTGCTGCTCCTATGACCGGGAACAAGGCATTTGCCAACGTCTCATTGACCTTTATCGATGCTAAAACTGGCTATATCTACGGAGTGCTTGAAGAGTCCGCATTGAGTAACCGGATTTCCTCTTCATGGGGAGCAGGGAATGCCCGTAAGAACGCGATGATCAACGCCAACCAGAAAGCCATTGATAGACTCATGAAACGTCTCCCTTCATTTTGGGAGACCGTTTATACTCGATGATCCTAGGCGATCCAACTGGATCAGCCTATTGTTGGCTCTATTAGTCAGGTTGATTATTTCTTCTTCTCATCGCCCAGCACTATCTTCCCAAGTGGGTAGGTAGTGCCATCGCGGTCAATATATTCGACAGAGTAATCTCCCGCAGGATATGAGGATAGATCCACTTGCTTAGGATCTGCTTTGGTTTTAGCAGTAACCAACCCTGTCACTACTCGAATCTGGATTTTATCTCCGACTCGCTTGTGTTTAATACGGTGGACCTTTAATGCAGAGTTCACCATTGTTGGCTTAATAGTCACTTTCCTAAGTCCGCCAGCATTACAATCTACGTGGAGAACATCTGCCTTCTCTGAGACCTTAATCCCACCTACCGACTGAATGAAACTCCAGTTTTCAGTCTTCTGTGACAGGAACCCTAAGATTCCTGAGTAAGCGAACATTGATGTGATAAGTAGTATTAGTGTGATTTTGTATTTCATAGTAGTGAAGTGTAACACGAATTCTAAGTGACATTGTAAATAGACTGTAAAGAGTTAATATTTCGCCACTGTCGGATCCACCTTCTCTGACCAGACATCTATTCCGCCCTGCATACTCAGAACGTTAGTGAAGCCCTGCTGGTGTAAATACTGCACCGCGTGAAGAGATCTGACCCCATGATGACAGTAGACGATAGCCGCCTGCTCTGAGTTTTTAAGTAATCCCTCTGCCCTTCCGGAGTATTCCGAAAGCGGAATGAGAATAGCTCCTTCGATACGACAAAAATCATACTCATGCTGCTCGCGACAATCGATCAGAATAGGAGCATCATCTCCACCTAACAGATCCTTGGTCTGCTGACAGGAAATTTCTAACGGGTTCTCAAACATCACCACTATTCCACGATCACTGGAGTTCCCAGTGAGGCACTCTGGTAGAAATGCTTGGCCATATTATCTGGAAGTCTCACACAACCATGAGAAGCCGCATAACCAGGAAGATGTCCCGTGTGCATGCCGATAGCTCCATTAAATCTTAGGAAATTAAGCATCGGTGCTCGCACAAATGTCTGACCAGCCTTGGGAAAGTCTTTCCTTGTGTCAGCATCATCATTTACCACGGCACCAGTAGCATCATCCTTGATCACACCGTAAAGAGATGAAGCGTGATCCACATTTTTCTGAGTGACTTTAAAGTTACCTCTAGGAGTTCTTCTCCCCTCGACCCCTGTGGAAATAGGAGTCTGTCCCACGAGCTGATTGCCTTTATAAAAATAAGCTTTTTGGTCAGCTAGATTAATCTTGATAAGAGCGGATCCCTGAACTCCATCACCATCCCAATAGCCCGTTGCCACCGGATTAGGCACAGCTTCCGTAGTATTCTCACCAGGCTGAGTTTTGTAGTCAGCTAGATAAGCCGCAACCTTGCTCTCAGGCGTGAGCGGTACACAGCTAGAGAATATTACAGCTATAAGGGGTATTGATAATTTACAGGTAATGGTAAGGAACGATTTCATAAATTGAAGGAGTTTAGATGCTAGGAATTTAGCGGCAATCTAGCCATGGACGACATAGAGTCAAGTATTTCTCTAACGCTATCTATATAAACTATCACCAAGTATATCTTTCTCTTAAACAACACAGAGAAAACTTCATTCAGAAAAATGAATATTGCACCCTGCTCACCATCAGAGCACTCTGTGAAGGAATAAATCAATCTTCATATCAATCCCGACTTAGGCCTAAACCCCATGTTCGCCACAATCATCACCACCATCATCCTGTTCCATCTCGCTGGGATTCTATCCATTTTCCATGCACTAGCAAACACGCGCACCTCACAGGGAGCGATCGCTTGGCTAGTATGCCTACTCACCATTCCCTATATCGCAGTGCCCGCATACTGGTTTTTTGGTAGGAGTAAATTTAAAAATTACGTGCTATCACGCAGGACGAAAAATGAGGAAAACAACGAGATCACAGACGCTCTGAAAAAGGCAGCGCAAGAGTACATCGTGACAAAATCAGATTCAGTTTCAGAAAACGAAACCTTTCTTCACTCAGCGGGAAAACTCGCCACTATTCCCATTCTTAATAGAAATAACGCCGAGTTACTCATCAATGGTGAGAATACCTTCAACAGCATAATGGACGGGATCGATGCCGCTAAGGAATACATCCTCGTCCAGTTCTTCGTCATCAAAGATGACAACCTTGGCCGGCGACTCAAAAAGCACCTCAAAGCCAAAGCAGAACAAGGTGTCAAAATCTATATCATTTACGATGAAGTCGGCTCCCAAGAACTTACTAAATCTTACATCCAAGACTGCAAAGACGCCGGCATAGCCATTCACCCCTTCAACACCCGCAGAGGACACATCACCAGATTCCAAATTAACTTCCGTAATCATCGGAAAATAGTAGTCGTCGATGGCCTAAAAACTTGGATAGGAGGTCACAATGTATCCGATGCTTATGTAGGCAAAGACCCTAAACTAAGCCCCTGGCGAGACACGCATACCGTCATTGAAGGTCCAGCCGTCATGAGTGCACAGCTCATATTTGCAGAAGACTGGTACTGGATCACTGGCGAAAAATTAGAACAGATAAACTGGACCCCTACCCCAGCAAAAAATGACTCGAACACAGAAATTCTCATCATCCCCTCTGGGCCAGCAGATGAACTAGAGACCGCCGCACTGATGTTCCTCCACGCCATTAACCATGCCAAAAAACGTATCTGGATCGCCACTCCATACTTCGTCCCCGATGAGGCCTTCGTCTACGCACTCCAGCTCGCAGGGCTGAGAGGTGTCGATGTCAGGGTTCTCATTCCCGAAAAATCAGATCATCATCTCATCGACCTCGCCTCTTTCGCCTACATCCAGCCCACTGCGCTTGTAGGCGTGAAGTTTTACCAATTCGCACCTGGCTTCCTGCACGAGAAAGTAGTCCTCATAGACGACGACATATCCATCGTAGGCTCCGCAAATTTTGACAACCGCTCATTCCGCCTCAACTTCGAGGTCTCTGCCTGTATCATTAACCAAGACTACGCCAAGAAGGTGGAAGCCATGTTTGAAGAAGACTTCAAAATAGCAACGCTCATGGAAGATGATGCATTAGCGACCAAAAGCTGGTGGTTCAAATTCAAAGTTCAACTCGCCCGCCTCACCTCACCTATTCAGTAAAGCTGTAAACTAGAGCTTGATATTTAGTTGAGGATAAGGTGTTTTCTAGCCATGCCAAATTACGATTACAAATGCGAGAAGTGCGAAGAGGTATTCGAAGTCTTCCAGAAGATGTCTGAAGACAAGCTCACGAGATGCATCAAAGACGGATGCGGTGGATCAGTGAAGCGACTCCTCGGCACCGGATCTGGAGTCATCTTCAAAGGCTCTGGATTTTATGAAACAGATAACAGAAGCAAGTCGTACAGCGACGGAGCTTCTAAGGAAAAACCTAAAGACAAGCCAACAAAGAAGAAAGAGTCCGAGTAGCTTCAACTCACTCATTTTACCGCGCTCTCAGCCAGCCAAGAACACGAGAGCTATCGACTATCCATTTCTCGCCTTCTTGTTTAAGTCTTAAGCTAACACGCGGCTTCCCACGCACTCCAGAGTTCTGCTGAGCTATTTCTATCTCATCCACGCTCACTTTGCTAATGATCGCAACGTGTCCATAACTATTTGACTCACTGGGCCCAAATATAATCAAGTCATCCGGCAAAGGCATCGACTTCCCGCCATTCTTAAACTGCAGCAATCCACGAACCTCATTCAAGCCACCGTCCGAAACACTAGGGTCATAAAAGTCTTTCGCATGACCCCAAGAATCCGTCATCCGATGCCCCAGCCTCTCGAAGTAATATCGCTTCACAAACTCAACACACTGATACTTCAGGCCAAGGTTATAACCGTCAGCCGTCAGATTCCTCCCACTACCCACACTCGAATCCCCATTATAATAAATAACCACCCCATTTAGCTCCCCCTGCTGATCACCCACCTCAAGATGTGGATAAGGCTGAAGCGTAGAATCAGAGCCCGAGGCTTCTCCATAAAATGCTATAAAGCACCATGAGCCAATAGCAGTAACCACTATCGCTCCAAATATTATCAAGATGTGTTTCCGTTTCATTCTATTTTCAATATAAATAGGCTACCCCTTGAGTAACAAATTACTCATGTCGATAGGCATCATGCTTGTATTCTTCTGCCATCTCTTTAGAAATCATACTAGAGCTCTCTAGTAATTGGTAAATCGTATATCTACAAATTCCACATGGAGTCCAATCATAGCTGAGTTTCAATATCTGCTGGAGATGGAGATCTATTTCTAAATTACCTACCATATGAGTTATATCCATAACGAGAGAATGCACATCATGTTCATCGATATCTCTGGGCAGACTCGCAAAACATACAGCAAGCTCCTCGGTATCTTCTTGTTCCGCCGAATCTTTCAGAAGTTTATAGAGTATTAAAAAATACTTTTGAGGATCGCTCATGAAACTTTTTTTAGCAATCGCCCTTACCCTATCGTCACTCACAGTTGACAAGGAATAACTGACTGCAGAAATAAGCTCATCATTATCATGCATGAGTAATTCCAGCAGCCTAGTGAGTAGCCGCTCTGGCATTGGATTGATTAAATGATTATACCTCCTACGAAATATCCAGATGTAGCGGATTAGCTGCTCAACCCGATTTTCAATCTCTATACGATCAATGATTACATCGATCTCTTGATCATAAGCAATCCTTCCAAAGCTCATAAAATATCCTGGGTATTCTTTCTCCGACCTCTCTACCTCATCTAATACTTCCTCCAATGAGCGATTTAGTCTCTCCCTCTTTTCTTTTCTAGTGAGTTTTTTTCGCTTCTTACTAGTCCGCCGCTCTATGCATTCTCGATATTGTGGAAAAACCTCATCATAGTAGCGCCTTACATCACTACAGGATCTTGCAGCCTGCCTAAATTCAGATAATACACCTTGCTCACCATAGAGATTTATAGCGTGCATGAGTAGCTGTTCATCATCTGAGCCATCCTCATCTAACCCCAGCTTCTCACCAATTTGCTTTGCTAGACTTAAAAAACCATTTATACCCGAAATTTCGATTATAGGAGCACCTACGGCCAAAAAAGCATTCGACTGGTTTCTAGTAAAGCACTCAGCAATTGTTAGTTTAGCTGATTCAGACCCCCCTTTGGCAAAACACGCTAATAGCGCTATTGCATGAGATATTTCCCAACTATCATCGATCACTTTATGGCTTAGTCTCTCAATAATATGTCTTTCATAATACTGAGGGTCATTGCTCATCATGAGCATTTCATAAACCCAATAACTACGATCTCCCTCGCACTGTCGGTCATAAGAAAAATCTTCTACACAGCCTCTTTCTAATATTTTTTTAATAGAGCTGTCATCGCCACCCAACGATTCCACATACAGCCATGCTCGGCCTAAGCCTTTTATAAACGCCTCTTCAAATTCACTAACTTTCATAAAAATCTTAACAGATAACAGCCTCTCGAAGTGATTTAATAATCAAGAGGCTCTAAGCCAGCTTAGTCCTTCATCCTCTTATCAAAAACTAGTCTTTCCGCGTGAGCTCCACAAAGACATCTTCTAACGTGCCTTTTCTTCTATGAAGCGTACGGATGGGCCAGCCATATTGGGAGGCTAGCTGGCCGATGCGCTCTCGGGTGTCGGTGCCGGAGTCACAGAGGATGGTGAAGTGATTCCAGTCGTTGTTTTCGTCGCTGCCCTCTTGATCTAAAGTGGCTTTTTTGACATACTCTAGCCTTTCAAGTGCGCCAGCGATAGTATCTGAATCTCCTTGAATCTCTAGTGAAATCCTGCCAGCGGCGCGCATTCCATTGATGAGGTTCTGTGGGGAATCTGAAGCACGAATCTCACCGCCATCAATGATGACAATATGGTCTGCGATCATTTCGACCTCGCTGAGAATATGACTGGAAACCAGAATGGTGTGATTCTCTCCGAGCTTCTTGATAAGCTTACGAATGGAGCGGATCTGATTCGGATCGAGGCCATTAGTAGGCTCATCTAGGACGAGTAGCTGTGGGTCATTTAGCAGGGCGTCTGCTAGACCTACGCGCTGGCGGTAGCCTTTCGAGAGCGTCTTGATCATGCGCTTGCGCATGTGGGTGAGACCGCAGGTCTCGGTGATCTCCGTGATGTTATCACGAGCGGCTTTACCTCTCAGCCCTTTCAAGTTAGCTCGGAATTTCAGATACTCGCGGACGCGCATATCATCATAGAGTGGGACATTTTCTGGCATATAGCCTATCTGTCGGCGCGCTTTTATAGAGTCCTTGAAAATATCATGCCCGGCAATAGTGGCTGTGCCAGACGTCGGAGGTAGGTAGCCTGTGAGCATGCGTAGGGTGGTGGTTTTACCCGCACCATTTGGCCCTAGGAATCCTACTACTTGACCAGCGCCTACTTGAAAGGAGAGGTTCTTTACGGCGGTGAATCTACCGTAGGTTTTGGTTAGGTTTTGGATATCGATCATAGGTAAAATGAGATTTAGTGATTAAGTGGATGAATATGAGAAAAAATATGACATTTTGCGTGCTTGTGTCATTGACTCTTCCTCGTCTGCCTCCTAAGTAAATACATCTGACTTACGAACCAAGCAATAAATGCGCTTTGCGTAAAAGAATTGCAGATAAATCTCAAATAAGTCTAACCAGATTTTTAATCCATCCACTACTACAGCCATGAATTCCACTGTTTCTGCCCGCCTGAATGCTGATCTTCTCGATGAGAAGTATGAACAATGGAGCGACGATCCTCGCTCAGTAGATTCTACCTGGGCAGCATTCTTCGATGGCTTTGAGCTAGGAAACGCGCAGACGAAGAAAGAAAAGGAAGAGTCTGGCACTGAATCACTTGCAGCTACACCAACTAGCACAACAGGCACTAGCGATGCGGATTCTGAGCGTAATCTTAGCTTCAGAGGAAAGTGCGTGAGCTTGGTTTATAACTATAGAACGCTGGGCCACACTCAAGCATACATCAACCCACTAGAGAAAGAGGCCGAGAAAAATCCTCGTCTTGCTTTAGATCAATTCGGTCTTTCTGAGGCGGATCTCACACGTGATGCGTCAAACCAGTTTTTCCAAGGCGGTAAGAAATTAACCCTAAAAGAGCTCATCGATGCGCTGGAGCTTTGTTATTCCAACAAGACAGGGTTTGAATTCATGCACATTCATAATACTGATGTGCGCAACTGGATACGAGCTAAGGTTGAAAACAGATTTGATAATTACTCGCAGTCTAAAGACGAAAAGGCAAAGAACCTTAAGTTCGTACTAGAGGCTGAATTATTCGAGTCGTTCTTAGGGAAGAGATTTCTTGGTGAGAAACGTTTCTCACTTGAGGGAGGCGAGGGCACAATGGTGCTACTCAATACCATTTTAGAACAATGCCCTGCGAGCGAAGTCAAAGAGATAGAGCTAGGAATGGCTCACCGTGGCAGACTCAATGTGTTGCGAAATTTTCTACAGAAAACACTGACTACTATCCTGTATGAATTCACACCTGACTACGTGCCAGACATCGTGGCCGGTGATGGCGATGTGAAGTATCACCTCGGATACGAGAAAGTCCGCGAGGTGCCAGGTGGCGAAGTAAGACTTAGCTTAGCAGCAAACCCCTCTCATTTAGAAGCGGTGAATGCGGTGACTGAAGGTAAAGCGCGTGCGAGACAAAGGATTTTAGGAGATGACGGACAGAAAACGAACCGCAAGCAGGTGCTTCCTATTCTGATTCACGGTGATGCCGCATTCGCAGGACAAGGATCTGTGGCTGAGGTGCTTAACCTTTCCCAGCTTCCTGGCTACCAGACTGGCGGAACCATCCATATCGTGATCAACAACCAGATCGGATTCACGACGATGCCTGAAGATGCACGCTCATCTGCATATGCTACGGACATCGCTAAAATGATCGAGGCTCCCATCCTTCACGTGAATGGCGAGTCCATTGAGGATCTGGTTTGGTCAGCTAATTTCGCGCTAGAGTATAGGCAGAAATTTGGTAAAGACGTGGTATTGGACATGTATTGCTACCGCCGTCAGGGACATAACGAGACAGATCAGGCAGCATTCACAGCACCGCACATCTATAAGAATATTAATTCCAGAGACACCTTCGGGAAGTCACACAAAGCAGCACTCGTGGCAGACGGAAGCCTGACTCAGGCTGAAGTCGATAAAATCCATGGTGATATCTGGGACGAGCTCGAAGCAGGCTACCAGAAAATGCTGAAAATGCAGGAGCAGGGAGACCGCTCAGTCTTCAGCGGCTCCACAGCTGAAGCTCAGCCACCATACTCACACGCACCTGTAAATACAGGACTTAAGGGGGAAGTATTTGACCACATTGGCAAGACTCTCACAACCATCCCTGAGGGCTTCAACCTTCACCCGACACTAGCAAAGAGATTTATACCACCACGCCAAGAGGCTCTAGCGAGCGGTGAAGGATTTAACTGGGGATTCGCTGAATCACTAGCTTGGGGCGGACTTCTTCTAGACGGGCACTCTGTCAGACTTTCCGGCCAGGATGTAAGGCGCGGCACCTTCTCTCACCGACACGCAGTATTCTATGACGGCGAGACACGTGAGCGCCATATTCCATTGCAAAATTTAGCTGATGACCAGGCAAAGTTCTGCGTTTATAACAGCCTGCTTTCAGAATTCGCAGTGCTCGGATTTGATTACGGTTACTCACTCGGCTGCCCGGAAATGCTCTGCATGTGGGAAGCTCAATTTGGTGATTTCTCAAATGGAGCCCAGGTCATCATCGATCAGTTTATCTCATCTGCAGAGTCTAAATGGCAAACACCAAGCAGCCTCGTAATGCTCCTGCCTCACGGATACGAGGGCATGGGACCAGAGCACTCCAGTGCGAGACTTGAGAGATTCCTCCAGCTCTGTGCGGAGAACAATATGCAGGTCGGTAACTTCACCACGCCAGCTCAGATCTTCCACGCACTCAGACGCCAAAAAATGCGTCCATTTAGTAAGCCATACATCATCATGACTCCTAAGAGTCTGCTCTCCAGAGCGGAAGCAGTCTCTCCTAAAGAAGACTTCCTAGACGGCACCTGCTTCCAGGAAATATTACCAGACATTAAGAACTTCGATGATGCGGCTAAAGACAAAGTTGAGCGCATCGTATTCTGTTCAGGTAAAGTTTTCTACGACTTGAACCAGCACAGAAACGAGAAGAGCATCACAAACACCGCTATTCTAAGAGTGGAGCAGCTCTATCCATTCAATGAAGAAATGGTGAAAGTTCTAGTGAGCCAGTTCCCGAACGCTACTAAGTTTGTCTGGTGTCAGGAAGAGCCACAGAACATGGGCGCTTGGACATTCATCGCCCCTCGTCTCATGTCTACCCTAAGTAGTCATATCCGCTATGCTGGCAGATGCGCAGCGTCTAGCCCCGCAACAGGAGCTAAAGCATCTCACAAGCGCGGACAGTTGCGACTTGTGGAAGAAGCATTTAATGTGTAAGTAAACATAATCTATCTCACGAACAACAATTTCTATAACCTAACAAATTCATGGCATTTGAAGTAATCATACCTAACGCAGGAGAGTCAGTGACCTCTGCAAACGTCGCACAATGGCACAAAGCCGATGGCGATACCGTATCAAAAGGAGACGTACTACTCACTATCGAGACCGATAAAGTTTCTCAAGAACTAGAGGCAGAACACGACGGTACACTCCAAATCCTCACCCCAGAAGGTGAAGAAGTAGCGATCGGTGCCGTGGTAGCTAAAATCAATGAAGGTGCCGCCGCAGCTTCTGAGCCAGCCCCTGCAACAACTCCGACCCCTGCGGCAGCAGCAGCAACTCCTGCTGCCCCAACTAGCAGTAGTGGAAATGTTATCGACGTAATCGTCCCAGCCGCCGGTGAATCTGTCACCTCTGCTAACGTAGCTCAATGGCACGTCGCCGATGGTGACACAGTAAGTAAAGGCGCAGCTCTTGTAACACTAGAGACAGATAAAGTATCAACTGAACTAGAAGCAGAAGAGTCCGGCACCATCCAAATTTTAACACCAGAAGGTGAAGAAGTAAGCATCGGATCACTGATCGCTAAGATCACTGTCGGTGAAGGCAGCACTGCTCCTGCTACACCAGCACCAACTCCAGCACCTAAAGCAGAAGCTCCCAGGCAAGTTCCTGCATCTACTCCTGCTCCTAGTGTTACTCCTAGTCCTACTCCTAGTCCTACGCCTGTGAAATCAACACCAGTAAACGACGAAGGACGCACCACGCGCAAGAAGATGTCTATGCTTCGCCGCAAGATAGCCTCCCACCTCGTGAATGCTCAGCAAACAGCCGCTATCCTAACCACTTTCAACGAGGTAGATATGTCTGCCATCATGAAGCTTCGCAAAGAAGTGCAAGAAGACTTCATCAAAAAACACGGTTGTAAGCTCGGCTTCATGTCACTGTTCGTAAAGGCAGTCACACAAGCTCTAAAGGACGTGCCATCCATCAATGGACGCATCGATGGCACAGACGTCATCCAGAACAACTACTTCGACATCGGCGTAGCAGTTGGCACAGAGAAAGGTCTCGTTGTCCCAGTTCTAAGAGACACTGATAAGAAAGGCTTTGCCCAGATAGAGCAAGACATCCTCGCCTACGCCGAAAAGGCACGCGAAGGAAAAATAGAAATGTCAGACCTCCAAGGCGGCGTCTTCACCATCTCTAATGGTGGCGTATACGGCTCACTACTCAGCACTCCTATCATCAACCCGCCACAAAGCGGAATCCTAGGAATGCACACCATCCAGCAGCGCCCAGTCGCTATCGATGGCAAAGTCGAAATCCGTCCAATGATGTATCTAGCACTCAGCTACGATCACCGCCTAGTAGACGGAAAAGAAGCCGTAACATTCCTCATCCGCATCAAGGACCTCCTAGAGAATCCTTCGAGAATGATGTTAGAGATGTAAGTCTTTAGATTAGATTGAAATAATTTTAAAAGCTCAATAAGTATAATGCTTATTGAGCTTTCTTATATGTATGTAGAGAGAGTTTGTCACATTATTATCCATCTGATATAAAAGAGCTATTATGAATGTTGAAGCAAATTCATCCAACACGAAATCACCTAAGAAAAAGTGGCTCACCATGTTGATCTCACTGGTCTCTGTTGTAGTAATTGTCACAGGTGGAGTCATTTTGAAACGGAGCTCTAATACCCAGAAAGCACTCGTTAGCAATCGAGTCAAAGCTAGTAAAATCATCCAGCTTGGCAAATCATCCCCTGAAGATTTTGAACAATTGGTGGATCTAGGATTGTTAGAAAAAGATGCACTAGCCGGAAATCTAATAGCACAAGAGGCTCTAGAGCTCTACCAGCATAGAAAATCAGCCAGCGTAACGCTCACGATAGGTAAGCCCACACCTGAAAACATGCCGGAGGCTATTGACATTAAATTACTACATTCGGATGCCGATGCAGGTAATACAAATGCAGCATTTCAGCTGGATCTCATTGAACAACGTAAACTGATTCTTGAGAATGTTCGTCTTGGTAAGGAAGTATCAGCAAAAGCCCAAAACCAGCTAAACATGGATCTACTCAAGCGAGATGCAAAAGCCGGCAACAGCCAAGTGGCAATCCCTCTAACTCTGATAGAAACTAGAAACAACGCAAAAGCTCGCTGCGCTCTAGGCAAACCATTTTCACCAGATTTCTATGATCACGTGAATCGTAGCATTTTAAAACAAGACGCAGATGCAAGCTTAAAAAGGGTCAGCTTAAAAAGGGTCTGTCCCTTTATAAGAAAAAACTAGACATGTCCATGTGAATTATTTACATTTCTTCGTATGAGAATGAAACGAGAGCTACAACTTATTCCTGGGCATGAAGAGCGTGCGGGGATTTATCATGTGGTTGCTAGGACGGTGTGGAAGACGTTCTTGTTTAAGGATGCTGAAAAGGAGCTTTTACGCCAAACGATGCGTAATTATGAAGCGTTCTGCGGGGTAAGAGTGTTGACGTTTTGCTTAATGAGTAACCATTTTCATATCTTGGTGGAAGTACCGCCTAAGCAAGATGCAGAATTACTTCTTGATGCTCCAGATAGTGAGTTCATTGATCGACTTAGCTATATTTATAGCGAGAGTTTAGTGGGGCAAATCCGGGAGCGAATCGAGAAAGCACGTGTGGATGCCGAGGAGGGTGATAGGAAGGGTTTAAAAAACGATGAAGGAGTCGCTGCAGGGGAGTTGGCTGAGATTTACATTCGACATATTAAATCTCAATTCACGCGCAGGATGTGTGATCTGAGTGAGTTTATGAAGTCCGTGAAGCAACGTTTCACTCAGTGGTATAATTCTGAAAATGTGACGAAGGGAACACTGTGGGAAAGCCGCTTTAAGAGTGAGCTTGTGCAGAGTGGCTATGCGGCGCAAACGGTAGCTGCTTATATCGATCTTAATTCATTGAGGGCTGGGATGGTAAGTGATCCGAAAGATTATCGATGGTGTGGTTATGGAGAGGCTTTAGCGGGGAAAAAGGAAGCACAATTGGGGCTTCTAAGCGTGATGCAAGGGGTGGAGAGGGTGGTTCCGAATGTTGAGTTATTAAGAGCGTTGTCTCGCAGTTGGAAAGAGGTGATGGATCAATATAGAATGGTGTTAGCCGTGGACGGTGTAGCGGCAGACTCTGCGTCTAAAATGGCCGAAGCACCTGTGTCCGGTGAGCGTAGATCTATGAGGCATAAGAAACGTAAAGGCTTTAGTCGTGAAGACTCTGAGCGGATACTTAAAGGTGGAGGGAAGTTGACTAGAGCCGAGCTGTTACGCTGTAAAGTGCGTCACTTTAGTGACGGGGTTGTCTTAGGGAGTAAGGATTTCGTGAACCATTTTTATCAACGATTAAAATCAACTGCTAAAAATGATCCTGAATACAGAGGTCAGTATGAAAAACGAGCATCTGGAGCACGTAAAATGAATACTATGCGCGATGATGAAGGTAATGAACTCTTTAGCATGCGAGATCTGAAAAAAGATGCTCTAAATTGAGGGTGGTTAATGATGAAATTTAGCTGGATATTACTTGTTAGGAAGTAAATGATTGTTTTCTTTTTGAGCAAGAGAGGCTTTTTTAAATGGTAGATATTTTATTCGTAGAATGTAATATATGATAATGACTCGGTTATTTTTAGTTCTCTCTCTTTTCACGTTAGCTCCTTTGCTGGGTAAGGAGCTTGTATTCCGTGAGGACTTTCGTGAGGTGAAGGCTCATTTTCCTCTTGTTTCTGAGGATCTAACCATGTCTCCATTTCTTTCCCTTGTGCGCCATGGTGAGGGGGCTGAGAATTATAAATTATCCTATCACCCTGAGAAGCCTAATGACCCTCACTACGTTTGGAATGGGCTGACTAGTGGTAAGACTGCGCTGGTATTTCAGTTTGCTCACGCTCTGGATCTGAGCGCCGGTGATAGCGATGTCAAGCTGAGGACCAGGAACTCTGCTAAGTCTAGGATTCATCTTGCCTTAAAAACTCCACAAGGCTGGCTCGTGAATGGTGAAGGAATAGGGAGTAATAAAAGCTGGGAGGTAAGTACGATCAAACTCCATAAAGCTAGTTGGTTGAAGCTTGAGATGGAGTCATTAAATTTTGGAGAGAAGGTGAGTGATCCGTCATTGGAGAAAGTCACAGCATTTGCGGTTGTGAATCCAATTAAGCCAAGCAAATCAAAGAATAGTTCCCGGTTGGATAGGATATCGCTGTATAGTAGCTCCGCGAAAATACAGGTTGAAGATCAAGTCAAAGCCGCACCGTTCTGGGAAAAATCACAGCCTTATCTGAGGTCTGCACTCGTCTTTAAAGAGAATAAAAAATCTAATAGAACGCGTCGTGGGGTGATTCTGAGGTTAGGTTATGATATCTATGCATGTTTTGATCCTGATCTGCTGCGCTACTCAGCGGTGTGGAAGGCTGATACAGGTAAGTCGCCGGTTTCTTTAGATTCTATGGCGGGGACTTCTTATCCAGATCGCAATACTAAATCAAAACGTCCTCCGCAGCTGGTGGGATCGGTTATTTCTAGCACGCCTGAATTAGCTGGAGTTGGGATTGGGAGTAAGCTTTTTGATGACCCTAGAGAAGGGATATCAAATTCATCTGGAGACAAGTTAGGAAGAATGCCTAGAGCATTGGCGCGTTGGATCGGGGTTTCTATTGAAGATGGACTACCCGTTCTTCAATATCAAATCGGTAAAACTCATATCAAGGAATCACTCGTAGCGCGGGACTCTAAAACAATACAACGAGTTATCGAAGTTGCGCCTAGTGATGAGACGATTCTTATTTCTCTGGGTAAAAAATCAGTCGTGTTTCCTCATCTCGCTATGAATAAGGTTGAGGGATTTAAGGTGATACGTGATGACAAAAGAGGGAACGTAATAGAACTGAAACCAAATAAGAAGAAGCGTGTCATCAATATTTCTCGTAGTAGTGACACGGGTAAAGGGAAGGTTATGGCACGAGCATCTGCTCTAAGAGATCCACTGTCTATGAGTATGGAAATTTCATCTCCTCATGCTCTTAAAGATTTACCTATTAAGGTGAGAAACCTCACTGTCCCACATGATAACCCATCTAGAAGACCTATACGCCCAACTGATATTGGCTTCCTTTCAAATGGTGACGCGCTTATCTGCACACTAGATGGTGATGTGTGGAGGGTGGAAGATATAGAGAAAGAAAGCGCTAAATGGTCACGCGTAGCGAGCGGGCTTTATGAGCCGATGAGTCTTAGCATCACTAAGGATGATAAAATTTTTATACTCGGTAGAGATCAGGTTACAGAGCTAATCGATACAGATAATAATGGTAGTTTTGATTTCTTCAGATGTGCATCAGATGCGTTCATTCAGACGTTGCATACGCGAGATTTTTCTACTTCATTAATTGTAGAGCCGAGTGGTGACTTTGTTATTTCCAAGGGAGGTATTCGCAATATTCCTGTGAAGAACAAAGATGAGAGTTCTCTTCATCGAGGAGCGGTCTTGCGCCTGCCGGCTGATGGAGGAGATGCAGTGGTGCTCGCTGATGGATTGCGTATTCCGTTTATAGGTAGAGACGGTGATGGGCAAATTTTTGCGTCGGATCAACAAGGCCATTTTACGCCGAGCACGCCTATCTATAAGCTAGACAATACGCTTCCTGCTTTCGGGTTCGATCCTACTAATCATCGCAAGAAAACGATAAAGCAACCTAGCTTGTGGTTTCCTTATGCTTCAAACCGATCAGCATCAGATTTCACGTTTCTGTCTAAGGAGCGGTTTCCTGATTTCCCAGATCAGTTCACTAATCTGTCTTGGAATGGGCGATTGTTTGCGCTTCAAGGTTTGAACAATAGCCAAGGATTAGCTTTTTCAGTTAGGCTGCCAGTGCAGTTAGACTATCCGATAATGAATGCAGCCACTCATCCTAAAAACGGTAAGCTTTATGGGGTGGGACTTGGGATTTCTGGTTATAAGCCTGATACGGTGAAAATAATTGGATTATGTGAATTAGAGCAGGTCTCACCGATTCCGAATCCTGAAGTTATGGAGGTAGAGAAAAATAAGATCATACTCACTTTCTCTAAACCGATCGTTCCTGAAATAGAGCTCATGTTGGGTGCTACGGAAATCAAGGCGTGGAACATTAAGCGGAGTGCTAAATATGGGTCCGGTCATTTTCGTTGGGATGGTCGTCCTGGTGAACACAGTATTAAATCTAAAGCTAGTATTTCAGATGACAGAAAGCAAATAACCTTCACGACTACTGACTTATTTCAGAGTTCTATTCTGAGGCTCGTGCTTTCTATAAAATATAAGGAGGTTGTCTTTCCATTAGAGATCAACATTAATCCTATGCACCTGAAGAAGCCTAATTCTAAGGAGCTAGCGATTATCTCAAAAGCGCAAACTAAAGAGAAGCTTCGTAAAGGTGATGCAGGTAAAGGTAAACTACACTTCAAGCAATACGCCTGTGCGACTTGTCATTCTGTGACTAATCAGAAACTCAATGGGCCGCCGCTTAATGGTATTTCTAAGCGTCATGATAATGCTTTTATTCGTGAATCTATTCTGAAACCAGAGAAGGTGATTACCAAGGGTTATGAGGCTTCTATGCCTAGTTTCCAAGGTGTGATAGGAGGCCAAGATCTGGAAGATCTCATTGCTTACTTGAAAATATTGAAGTAATTTTTAAAGTCGATCTAACAACATTGAACTGTGCAGAAATCTAAATATTCAACTACTTATCTCGCATGCTTCCTTGGGGGCATTATTGTTCTGACTTGCCTGCTGGCGAGCTTTCCTGTCACTGGGGACTCGGCTGTTCTGCGGGCTTTATGGCCGGCGCTGGTTGCTCTGCTCCTGACTCTGCTCACTCATCAGGCTATTGTAGGCTTATTCTTTGGTGCATTGAGTGGCGTTATTTTACTTACTGGGGGTAATGTTTTCTACGCAGTGACTACTCTAACAGAAAAACATTTCTTCCCGGCTTTCTCAGGCTCATGGCACATCGGGTCAATTCTTTTTACATTGATACTCGGTGCCTTTGCAATGGTCATTGAGAAGTCTGGAGGATTTGAAACTCTGGCTAATAAACTCCTCGGGAAGAAGCGGCGTGATCCGCAGCGCAGTCTAGAGGCAACTACTGCCGGGCTGGGCTTGTTATGCTTTTTTGATGGCTTGGCGAATTCTCTTCTCATAGGTCGTATCTCGAAACCTCTGGCGGATAAGCTTAGTGTTCCAAGAGCGAGGCTGGCTTATATCGTTGATTCTACTTCTAGCTCGGTGGCTTGTATCGCATTTATTTCTACTTGGATAGCGACTCAGTTGTCCTTGATAGAGCAGGCTACACGTTCATATCCACAGGTGAAGGATAGCGCTTATGAGTTATTCTTTCAGTCGATTCCTAATAATTTTTACTGTCTATTCACGCTGATCTTCCTTGCGTTAGTGATTATCAAAAAATGGAATATTGGGCCGATGAAGAGAGCTAAGGCGGTGCCGATGAGTGAAGCTGACAAGGTTTCTAAACATAGTATTCCCACTCCTGTTAGAGTAGCGCTTATTCCTATTATCATTTTGTCAGTCGCTATACTCACTCTATTTTATACTTGGGAAACTGAGTCGTTATTTCCGATCACGCGTACTAAACTTTCAGATGCATTCAGTGGAAATGCCGGTCCTTATGCGTTGACCTTGGGGGCGCTTGTTGGCTTGTTTGCGGCTTGTGTTTTCTTTCCTAAGGTTAAGAGGAAAGAGTTACCCGAAACTGTGAAATCTGGAGTTTCATCGATGCTTCAGCCTGTATTACTTCTCGTCCTGGCGTGGACATTTGGAAGTGTGATCAGTGAGTTAGGAACGGGTCAGTGGGTTGCGTCTGAACTAGGTACTAATTTCCCAGTGCATTATTTACCTGCGGCGATATTCATCACTGGTGCGCTTATGGCTCTGGTTACGGGTTCTTCATGGGGGACGATGGGCCTACTTATGCCGATCGCTATTCCGGCTTATCTAAACTTAGCGGGAGGTGAAATCAGTTTGCTTCCTGCTGCCATCGCGGCGGTGTTTAGTGGGGCGGTTTTTGGTGATCATTGTTCGCCGTTTTCTGATACTACCATTGTGTCTGCTTTTGCCTGTGGAGTCTCACCGCAGGAGCATGTGATGACTCAGCTTCCTTATGCGCTGATTGCCGCTGGAACGGCATTAGTCTTAGGATTTATGACTATCGCTCAGGGGGTGTCACCATTTTTAGCGTTAGTTGCTGGAGCTGTATTTTTGGCCATGCTTACCTTTTATTTCACCCGCAAAAAATGAAGGTTATTTGTAAGCGTCTTTAAATTGGCCGTCTAGCCAAGATTTGAAATTAGCATAGGCTTTGCAGTCTATGATTAATTTATCTT
>JAVCKV010059425.1:0-22423 GCA_032274145.1 Herpochondria borealis | reverse complement strand
GAAGCTTGTAGCCAACGTTGCGCCTTCACCAGAGCCAACCATAACACAAAGCTAACGCTATAGCCTTCTAAGTATGATGGTTGGTATGATATTCCTGACTTTAGAATAGTCCAAAGTCTATTTTGATACAAGTATTCTAGCTTAACTGAAACTAGCCATTCAGCCTTGTTTTCTACCACGGTGAAGTGTTACCAAACTGTTCGCGGCGGATATCGTTACATATATTCTTATGATTATTATTCATGAAAATTGACTTCCTTTATGTGTTGGAAGGGGGCTGTAACCTTTAACATCACTGTTTCAGTCAATTCCAGGATGGGGGCCTACAAAACGGTGAAGCTACAGTGTAGCTTTCTTTGTATCAAGGTATTTGTCGGGCGCGCGCGCGCCTAACCGTCTGGCAGGCTTCCGTGCAAAATAGTCTGTGTCTGTCTGTTGGGCTACGTCAGTCAGGAAGAAAGATCATTTCATAAAATATCACTCTCTCGCCGACCATGATGATGATGATGAAGACCCTGTCGTCGTTTCTTCTCTTGCTCCTTGGTACCACTTCGGCATGGACAACCCCACAGGGGAGGGCGCCGACTGTGCTCGAAGCCGCCACTGTATCATCGGCGTTTACTGAGACTGCCCCCTCCTTGGATCAACTCAAGTCGCAGATCCTGCAACTGGGGGCAGCGATGGACCGAGGTCAATCGTACAACCCCACATCCGGTGATTACTACAAGGGAACAATGGATACAGCCCGAAGTAAAGTGGAGTCGATGCTTGAGCAGTACCCAGACAAAGCACCCAAGACTCTTGAGGACATGGCGGGAGAATGGGAGCTAGTGTTGTCGACTGTCAAGCATGGGATCTTTCGATCGAGCCCCTTCTTCTTGGCCGTCCAGGAAGCCTTTGGTTTTGCAGAAGAGAAAGGTAAGATGAAGAAGAACTAGGTCGTGTGATATTTTTACCGGAAGATCATGGTGGGTCTAACGTTTCGATCTATGCAGAGGCCTTTGGTGAGGATAAGGCTACTCTATTTTTCAAGCTTCATGAGCTCCAGACGTGTTCTTGGGGTGTGAGCAAGATTGGGCGAGTGGCGCAACAAATTGACCCAAAGACGGGCTACTTGTATTCAGAGTTTGACACGAGCATCTTTTCACTGACTGTGATTCCCATTCTGGGCTTTTTCAAGCTTCTGCCCACCTTTGGAGGATGCGTAATCACTGCGGCAAAGTGTCAACCAGTAGAAGACAATGGATTGTTGAAAATGGAAGTTGACTACACAACATCACGGCCTGTAGATGGTCTCTCAGGATTGGGAGAATGGATCTGGAGCGTCAAGGTGCCGGTCGGTGCTATCTGGAAGCTTCTGCCGTGGAACCAGGGTCGCGCCGCAAGCTGTACTGTGACTGTACGATATGTAGATGACGACTTTCGAATCGTGGAGGATCCCTCTGGCGATCTTTTTGTGTATACACGTCCAGTGGTTTCTCGACCTCTGGATATCATTGAGAACGGCGAGAACTAAGATGTGTTTTACTTGGCGCTCGTCGATGAGAAACTGTTCAAAATATTGAAGCTAAGAAAAGGTAGTTGATATCGCATTCTAGAGAGAGAGCAGACATTGAATTCCGAGTCAAGCTACACGTGGGTCAAGTTGTGATGCACTATGTGCAGTGTAAAATGTGAGGCGTTTGTCACACAAATCTAAAACAAACTGAAGCTAAAACAAACTGAAGCAGCCTTCAAGAAGGCTCTATTTAGCATTCTTATTCGTGAGGATGCAGTGTACGAACAACTCTGGAGCCTTCAGCCAGAGGATGAGAAATTGGTGATGTGTACCAACTGCCGAGTAAGAAAGGACGCCGACGAAGAGAGTGCAACAATCTGAGCATGTCGATGTAGAGCAGTGGATATGCCGGCAAAATGGGTACAATACCGTAGCAGCCACCCAGTGTGCCATACCTTTTAGATTGACAGATAACAGCAAACACAGAATCAAGGCATCGACGAACACATGTTGGCATTTCTGGAAGTGATATCCCTATTATTTGTACGAGGGAGTCCGGCCGCCTCCTCTCTTTAGAGCTCGACAACTATGGACGGAGACCTTCTTTCCAGAGGCTAGGTGATCTCTCTAGTAGAGAAGTATCTTTTACAGCTACCAATGGTGATTTGCCACGTTGCAGTTTACTGCAACGAAGAAGGATGCTCTAAGTATGCTTGGTCTACTTCGATACCATACGGTGTGTACATTTCCACCGCCCATCCAAGTTCCACTCTCTACTGTACTGTAGCTAGCGGGGAGAACTTGAGAAGGACGCATGTCGAGATCTGCACTAGACCGATGATGTCAAGCTTGAAGTTCCAACAACTTGACAGCAAACTACATAGCGATGAGGGTCGTCTTGATCTTGCAAATGCACTCATCAGCCTCTACTTCAAAATGATGTCATTAAAAAGTAGTGAAAGTGCAACTAGGATCGAAGCTCGTGCGTAAGTTCGAAATTCGAATTTCGAATTTCTGCCGACAAAAAATGATGCAAAGGGTATCTTTGAACCTGAAAGATACCTCGCGAAGATCCAAAGATACCGCCAGTAGCAATTTCTACCTCCAGCAGCAGCTACCCAGGTAGGTACTTGGAAGAGTTGCGTACAAGAAGATCTTCAAAGAAGATCGGTGCCAAAGGAAGGTGATCTAAAAGAGATCTTCAAAGAAGATCGGTGCCAAAGGAAGGTGTTAACACCCATCATTATGACGTACTGTGCCTTTCGCTTCACGTTTATTATAAAGCTACAAACTGACGCTTGAGCAATGGATGCGTCTGGGCCATTCGCAAGAAGTGCGTATCCTTGGGTGCAAATCTACTCGATTATGTGATACTCTAGAGAGTCGAGGTACCCGTAAGAGATACGCACTTCATTGGGAATGACCCCCAATAAGGCAACTGTGGAGGCATAGGATTTGAGTAGAGGTACCCGTAAGATCTACGCACTTCATTGGGAATGACCCCCAATAAGGCAACATGTGGAGGCATAGGATTTGAGCACGTCGACGTCTAGCTCTAGTAGGCCGGCCTTTCTATTTTCAAATAGCTCTTAGGCCAGGTTATAATTGCCGTCCTGCTCATCGATGTCGATGGGGTAGGCATCTTCTTTCGCATACGTATGCACCGTGCCCACCTGCTGCCAGGGTCTGCCAGTACTGCCAGAGCACCAAGGCCTGCACTGCCTGCAGTGACAACATGCTGCCAAACCGGATGGCCTTTACCGCATGTGTAGTTGAAGCTAATCAGCTGGAAAGGATACCTCCACAAAAATTGGATGGTATGGAACTATCGTGGATTTTACCGTCGACTTTTGAGCAGTACACGTGTATGTACAGCATGGTACTACAGTAAATTCCACAAAATTTCAAAATACAAATGCCGGCAACTGTGACGTAGTGATGATACGATTATGACGTAGAAGATGACGGTGCTCGATGTGGTGCATTTTCATAGGCTATGAGGCCTTTTGAAAATGTCCTTCGCGGCATTTTGACCAACTTGTGACGCCCGAATTCTGGCTGTGGGACAATCTCCAGCTGTTGGTTGAACTCCTCGAACGTCACCTCCTACGCTGATTTTGTACCAGTTGGTTCACGTTTCACGAGTGATGGCTGTGCTAAACAGGCGTGGCTGGAAGTCAAGATGGATGGGTTGGTAGCCGGCGACACGACGTGATTGATTTGATCGCGACGAACTACTAGTCGTCTTGACTTGACTAGCTAGGTTCGAGAACGATTAGAACTAAAGTTGTAGATCTTAACATCATGTATACTAGCAGCATGTTATTTACATTACAGGAGCGTGCTCCAGAGGAAAAGGGTATAGACTAAAAACTACCCATGAGTGACGCACAAGCCGACAACTGATTGCCCCATCACGAGATGGAGAGGCCAGAGAACACACTCAAGTTTCGGGTAGAAGGAAGAGACTCGTGCATTCGTTGATGAGCTCTCATCTCTGACTCCGACATGCCAGCAATGTTTCGTAGCATGTTCTTTCGTTCAAAGTATGTGAGCTTCATATCGTTCCCTGATCTGCGATAGGCTGCCCTTTGCTCTTCATAGCTATTCAAATCAAACTGTTCAGTGTCGCCGTGCTCCCACGCCAAACTCAATGGCAGGGCATCTTTGCACAAGGGGTGATCTCCGATTGTAAGAGCGTGTTCTCTAACTTCCAAGTACGTGTTGAAGGAGACAGATTTTTTGTGTCTTTTCATCTTCATGGGAGTGGTGGGGAGCTCTTCGATGTCTGACAGCGATACAATTGATGAACAAGCACTGGTCGATAGGGTCAAAGTTTCCATGTCCTTCATTGGTAGGATGCCACAGTCACCCTTCTCGATCAAGTCTTGGTTTCGCTCCAAAGGTCGTTCGTCAACAAAGTGATTGACGTCGCCAACAACAGGAAAATCAGACCAGGAGAAGCCACTAGACGATTGGTGTGTGGTATGAGAAAGGTTCAGCGCGGGGCCATCGTTAAAGAGAGATGAAAGAGTCATATTGTTGTGTTTGTGGTACGTGATTGTGATTGCGTTTGTGGAGGTGATCAAATCAAGAGCAAGAGTGGATTGAGAAGTGAGAAGTTGCTGGAGCAGTTCGTTTTTGATGTTGTGGGAACGGAAGTGAATTCTCTCGAAAAAGTGCTGGATGACTTGTTCGTAGAAGTGGGAACAAGCGCCCAACAGTAGAAATTGAACTTTCACAGCCGTTTTTGAACCAGAATTCACGTAAAGAGCGTACTTTTATCCGCTTCCGTCGCTTTCAGAGCAAAATAGAACTTCGAGAGATCTCTCGTATAAATCTCGTGCGTGTCTACGCGTGACAGGCGTGCGCTCTGGTTGGGCGATGCAAAAAATTATTTCAATAAACTTTATTCGTACATAAATACGTTTATGTTCTGCAACGTTGACGTCTAACTGACGAAAATACGCGAGGTCCGGTTTCGTGTCATGTTCCGATCTCTAAGTAAAAGGAAACGCCATCTGTCCAACGGTTATGTCAACCGATGTATTTTGCGGTATATGCGAAAATTGATTCCACTATCAAGCGCAGTGGCAAGCAGAAATATTTAGAAGATCAAGGGGCTGAGTCACGATGAATTCTCACTAATGAGAAGCCTCATTTAGAAGATGAGAAGCCTCATTTACACAGATTGCACTTGGCAAATGTCAATCGATAAGTCGGAATTCTTGTCTTACGTGTCATGCTTGAAAAAGTTGCAGTTTCAGTGGATTTGAGTGGTGTCAGAACAACTCCAGGTGGTGATGCGAACGACCTCTTCACCTACTATGCTGTATGTGCCCACGGATGACTCACTCTGTCGCAGACTTCGTACGAGAATGTTCAATGTCTACAAGACTGAACAGAACAAAGGAACTCCCTCACAAACGACGTGGCATCACATGATGTGACTGATGATTCAATCCATGAGTACCCTCTAAGTACAATGAGAAGATATCTCTGAGTGGTTCAAACAGCCTTCAACCCAACATGAGTACCCTCTAAGTACAATGAGAAGATAGGTTCAAACAGCCTTCATGTTTCCCTTGAGATCTGTTATCAGGAGTTGAGGTGTCATGATGAACTAGCTCACCCATAGCACCTTGAATATTACTCCGAGTATCATCGTACTAGTACTGACCTCGATCTTTAAACCTAAAATACCGTTGACTAGACTACGGTCTGTCGAGAAGACCACCTCGTTTGCTTTTCTGATAACAAAATGATGTTGTTGTAGCTATAAGAGAGTAAAGTAGAAGAATCAACTAACTACAACAGGGAGAGGATCACTAAAGGATCTCCCTCCTTTGCTCCATCATGGATGGATTCTTCTAGAGGCGGCAGGACTAGTACTGGAGTACAAGATTCTCGCGCAAAGTAACAATGTCCTGGTGGGTTGCACAGTAAGGTGTCTGGACTGGTTCACCACCACTGCTGTAGATCTGGTGATGCGCATTTGGGTTGGCACCCGTTACGTCATGAGACCTGTCAAACGACTTGGGTCGTCCTGAAAGCAACGTTCGTGACCAACAAGTACACTCACGCATACGTAGACCCTGCAGTCGTCCGGAAGGTCGGAA
This sequence comes from Herpochondria borealis, assembly GCA_032274145.1. Lineage (NCBI taxonomy): Eukaryota > Rhodophyta > Florideophyceae > Ceramiales > Ceramiaceae > Herpochondria > Herpochondria borealis. The sequence goes on along the minus strand of JAVCKV010059425.1, from coordinate 16,306 downwards.
AGTGTCTGCAGCAAGCCAAGCCAGCAACCTACCAACCAACGAGTTTGATCGAAAGTCGTCGAAAGTCTTTGCCAAGGAATGGTGCACATTTTGAATCATGCGCGGAGCCAAGCAATCAAGAACAAGAAAGGTCTACCACGTTCGGTCGAGGGTCGAATCTCGCCACACTGCAAAAAGTCATTCAACAAAGGACCGTCAAACAAGCCAGAGAAGATTGTCGTGCTGGTCACAAAACGAACACGGTCTGTGAGAGTCGAAAGTCTTGGTGCTTTCCGCTTGTCGAGAGCTGTTGTTACGATGTGCATAGATCTCTTCTTCTTCCCTTTTCGTATGTCGACGATTACTATTTGCTTACTTCCATCATGACCCCTGGCATCATTCTTTACCTGAAAGAAGCCAACAGCCAATTTGCGTCCTTGGAACATGGTGAAATTCGTTTGTTTGGTCGAAAGCAACAAAGGTTGTTTGGTCGAAAGCAACAAAAGGAGCTGCATAGCCCAATGCCATCTGATTACTTGGTGTCAATTATTCGCGTTGGTATGGTAGAGTAATTCGTCATTAGTAAGAACCGGCACATGACGAGAATCAACCCCATTCTTCTCAGGCTTCGTCCCTTCTGCTTTAGTCTACCTGAAACAACCTGCTCTACGCATACATGTGTACTACCTACAGTATGACAGTGCCTTTTCTGTTAGTACTTCTATCCTCAGGTTTGACCAGTATCTGGACAGTACGCGGTGTTCTGGTTTGAGGTTATAGGCGCGTGCGTTGCTTCTTGGTCCTGGATGACCGGTAGCCACGACTATTGATAGGCAAACAGGGGTCAATGTAATGCCAATGAAGGTGTCGCACATGTCACAGGGATATTTATTGTCGGACATTGTAACCCCTCCTGAAATACCAAAAAAGTGAGCCCAACGCAACCTATTTAAAAATCCTCAGGTATGAGGATATTTATATATCCCTTTTTGGCAGGAATGATCATACGACCCCGTTTTACACGCTATTTCGCCCCAAATTTGTGGGATCCTGCACCATTTTTCTTGTCCCTTGTATTATTTCCGAACACGGCTACAAGACTACAACCAAAACCCTGAAGAGAAGGATAGATTCAACAGCAACTCGAAGCCCTTCATCATATTGCTCTTCCGCCATGTCGTATTCGGTGAACTCGCGTAACAGCGATTCGAAGTACTCAAGGACTACAGATAATGCATCGTATACCAGCAGCAGCAAACCCAAGCCTTTCAGCCCCATGGCAAGTTACAACCCCGCTGTCAATGAGTCGATTCGCAACATTTCAGTGGATCATGGTGACGACGATGACGATGCCAGTGCCCTTGACGATCAACGATTGGGCGCCTTGAATGAAGAAGAAGAAGCAATGGAAGAAGACCCTGACTTTGGCAAGCCATTCTTCCAGACAAGAAACGGGAAGGTGACGATTGTGGTGATTCTGATTGTGCTGGTAGTGATTGCAGTGGTCGTAGCCGTCGTTGTCACGCAGACGGGGAATTCGAATAGATCTACCGATCCTACACCTATCCCTACTCCCTCGCCGATTCGAGGTAAGTTTGTTGATCGTGTCTGCTGGTTGAGAGGTTATGTGTTATGTTGATGTTCGTTTTCTCTAACTCGATGTTTCATTCATCTTCGCATCAAAGAACGCACACCAAGACCAACGAGCGGCATCCAAACCTTTGCCCCTTCTCGGCCACCTGACACGCCACAAACAGATTCACCAACTGATTTTCCAACTGCTCCTACAACGGATGCGCCAACCTTGGGAGATCGAGATGAGAGATATGATGCAATGTCTCAATCTCTCATCACTACTGGAATCTCTAGAGAGGAAGACCTCTACCCCCCAGATGGCCAGGTGACGCCTCAGAGCCAAGCCTTGTCGTGGTTGCTGGATGACGACGCACAGCAGCTCTTGGGCCCTGGTGCCAACACACCAGCAGCTCGTGTCCTTCAGCGATACATTCTGTTGGTTCTCTGGTACGCGACGGGCGGAAGTGACTGGACTAGCGACGATGATTGGTTGTCGTCCGAACATGATTGTGACTGGTTCGGTTTGTCTTGTGTTGAGTTCCTTGTCCCCACGACACCCATCATTCCTGAAGGTGACGGCGGAATTGGGAGTCTCACAACACAGGAACGTCTTGTGGTGGAGATGAACTTGGAGGAGAACAACTTGGTTGGGGAATTGCCATTAGAGGTTGGTTTCATTCAAACATGTTCCACTCTCGGATTGTTTGGTAACGGTTTGTCTGGGACGCTGCCTAGTTCATTGGGGAACATGATTGCCCTTCGAAAGTTCTGGATTGATGACAACGAGTTCGTAGGTAACCTACCTTCACAGCTTGGAAATTTGCGCGTTGTTGACGATCTCACCATCTACAACAATCAATTCTCCGGCACGATTCCATCTGAGTACGGTCAAATGACTCGACTTAAACGCTTCTGGGCCAATGACATGACGCTATCGGGCACTATCCCAACAGAGTTTGGAAACCTTGTCGACATGGAGAATATCTACTTCGATGTGAATGAGCTTTCTGGTCCTATTCCGTCTGAGCTTGGTCTGCTTCAGAACCTTCGTGACTTCCGGGTTTTCCGAAACAGACTGGGAGGAGAGCTACCAACGCAACTGTTCGATCTGCCGAATCTCAAGATTGCCTACATGGACTCGAATACCTTCCAAGGACCAATTCCAGTCAACATCAACAATCTTGAAGCTATTCAAGATCTCCAACTCTTTTCGAACCGTCTTACGGGTCCCATTCCTGCGCAGGTTACAAGCCTCCCCAACCTTCAAGTTCTAAGGCTGGAAGGTAATGATTTTACTGGAACTATCCCACCTGCGCTGGGTAGCAACCGGAAACTTCTGAGAATAAGTCTGTCCAGTAATCGTTTGGTCGGCACAATCCCTGATTCCCTGCAACAATCAAGAGCCATCCGACGAATTCAAGTGGATCGCAACACATTGAACGGTGGGTTGCCTGACTGGCTTGGTGATCTTGAACAGTTATTAAGCTTGAATGTTGCAAGCAATCGTCTAGAAGGCGCGATTCCATCTTCACTGGGCAATCTTGAGAAACTCGAAGACGTTACACTGGAGGACAACGACCTATCGGGGACCGTGCCTCTTGAATTGTGTGAAGTTGACACACTGCTACTGCTAACGGCAGATTGTGGTGGCGTCATTCCGGAGGTCCAGTGTGATTGTTGCACATCATGCTTTGAGAGTATTGGTTAACGAGGTTCTTCAGGAGAAGTTGGGCGTGCTCTAGGGTTGTCGAGAGTTACTCGTGTAGGGGAATATATGTAGATGCAAAGCTAATGTTCACTAGCCGCATTCTCAATTCGTTGTTACGACATTCAACATTAGGTAGCTAGAAGCGGGGTATCGTACCACGTCCATGTGCATGCAGCGCGAAGCGCACGCACAAAAATACCTTAACCAGGCATTTATATTGATTGGCTGCAGGCAGAACATGTTCAAGATCAGAATATGTCAATGAAATGAGCTTCGACGAGGATGATTGATTCATCCCAGAATGGGAGTGCAATGATCACTCTATATCAAGTGAGAGTCTGATACTGCGGCAGTAAGAACCGTGCGAAAGTCGTGCTGTATCCAACCAAGTTTGGGTAAGTGTATCAAGCTCGAGTACGGGATCGCATGCCACCTTATTTCTGAATTTTAGTCGACTACCTCCTCCTCACTCTAGGGGAGAGCGGTAGAGTACTATACTTGCAACAGCATGCTACTACGAGGATTTGAGAGGGCGCGTCGTCAACGATCTCACATCAACATCAACACCAACCAGCTCGTCCGCGCAATTCTCATCCGCGCAGATGACGCTTCTGGGTCAATCTTGTCAACGAGAGCATCAAATGAGCATTCTAACGCCACTCCTTCTGAGCTTAGATGCATCTTCCGTAACTATATGCTCTATCTTCCCAATCTTAGGATTGTCTACTCGACTCGACTACTTTCCAAGGGCAATTTTGTGACAAGTGGGCACACTTCCTGATTATTTCTGTTTCATCACTCAAGTTGATCGCCCACCACGCCACGTGATCGGTGGGTTGCCAGCGTGGCTTGGTACCAGATATCAAGCTTGGATGTCAGAAGCAATCCTCGAGCCCATTCTATCTTCGCTGCTAGGCAATCACGACAGAAACTACACGATAGTAGTACTGTTACTTGGTGTGAAACTGGAACTCTTGTAGAGGTCCATTCTCTTGCGGTCTTGCGTTCTGTAGTTAAAGTCTATGTATCTCCCCCATCCGGTCGTGAAATATTTTCACGTGCGGATCGGTATCCTCGGACACCAGGAAACAAGATTAGCAGTCTTAGATGTAGTAAGAAGCTGTTTAGGGTGTTGCATGGTTATGGACTACTATGATAGATTATCATACGTTAGCTTCGTATTTTTGGTGTGAACTTCGATCACCAAAATATGTGAGCCAGATCCAATCATGGCGCACCTCGTGACAGCATTCCTTCAGCCATGGAGATATCAATAGAATATCACTGTTCTCACAGTAAATATCTGTTCGACGTTCTCTCGCCAGTGTCACTGGTACAAAATTTTGCCACTTTTGGCCAAAGTGTGGCAACACGTTTCAATCATCGACGATTTTGGTAGAGAAGCTTCCCAAACGACTCCATACCTCATTCAAGGTCCCTGTAGGATCGTGCGAAAGGCCCCAAACGATACGGGTCGCCATTATAGTCCTTCTTTGGCCAACAAGCTACTCTTATCCAATCGGGCACGACTCTTTGGTCGAATCACAGAGTAGCCGGGCACTTGATGGTCAATCCGGCGTCGCAAAGACCAAGCCCGAAGTACTCAACGGGTGATTCTCCTTCTATTACAATCGAAAATGAGACAACTACATGCATGGGCAACGGTTCTATTTGCCATCCCACAGGGCGAAGCGTGGCTGAGAGCTAGAGTGGCCGATAGGCAAGAGGACAACTTAGACGTAGATGATTACGGTTCGAAGCTGATCGAGCCGTTCCCGGAAAATGTGGGTGCAGACATTGTAGGGAGGAGGCAATCAACGAATGATGCCACGGCGGAGTGGGAGATGCAGCGAGCTTTGATGCGACACGACCGAAGAGATGGTTCATCTGGCACACGTGACCAAGGCAAAGAAGAGGGGTCTAAGAGGGGATCAACGCGACAATCTGGAGGGATGCTTGAGTATGCCCTGCAGCATAGCAGTACTCTCAACGATACTGCTGAAGATGTTTCAGTTAAGGATCATTCGATCTTCTTTTCTGGGTCAAGGAATAATCGCAATGGTCACATTATCGCTGCAGAAGAGCGCAATGTCGAGTCAGAAATGGGTACACCAACCTCAGAGCCGACAAATGTTCCGTCTGTATTGCCCAGTCAGGTGCCAAGCTTTGCTCCCTCTCTTATGCCAAGCTCTGACCCATCATCGATGCCTTCCACTCCACCATCGTCCACACCATCACTGATGCCTTCGGTGTCTCCGTCAGTGTCTCCGTCAGTGTCTCCATCAGTGGCTCCATCAGTGGCTCCATCAGTGGCTCCGTCTGGGAAGCCCTCTTACGCTCCTTCCGAGCGGCCGTCTGTTTCGCCGTCCGAGCGTCCATCAATGGCTCCGTCTGAGCTGCCTTCTGTTGCGCCGTCTGAGCTACCATCGCTTGCTCCCTCTATTGTGCCGTCAGTCGATCCCTCAACAGCTCCATCAACATTGCCGTCTAGAGTACCTTCGGTGGCGCCCTCGGAAATGCCCTCAGGCTTAGGTATTATTCCTTCGACGGTAAGTTGTCAGCTGTGAAACCTGCGAAATACTGTTGAATGTATTTGTGTTGTCGGCTGAACCTAACATATTCCCACCAACTAGACTCCTACAATTGTTCCATCGGATACCATACCAAGTGCTACCCCGTCAGGGTCACTATTTCCTTCATTGGATCCAACGGTATCGTCAAGACCGACAACGAGTCAGCCCCCGTCGACTGCACCATCAGGTGTGCCTTCAATTACAGCAAGACCCACAAGTTCTTCGCTCCCAACGACATCACAAATACCAACAATATCTTCGTCTCCAACGGCTTCGGCAAGACCAACAGTTTCTGCGGTTCCAACGGCATCTTCGTCTCCTACGGCATCTTCGTCTCCAACGGCTACGGCAAGACCAACAATTTCTGCGGTTCCAACGATGTCTTCCTCTCCAAGCTTGGGCCCTTCGCCAATGCCGTCTTCCTCGTCGTTCTTCCCCAGTACCTCACATTCCCCGTCCCGAATGCTGGCGCCTTCGCTAACCTTTGGGCCAACTGCCACGAGCTCTCCTACAAGAGATCGAGAACTTGTGACTCCCGCTCCTACCCGCACGTCATCACCAAGTTCATCTGTCTCCCCGTCGTCTTCGTCTCAGCCAAGTGGCTCCGCCATGCCATCTAGTTTCCCGACGTCTTCATCTCAGCCCAGCGCTGTTCCCTCCGACGTACCGTCAATAGCTGCAAACGAGACCTTCTTTCCGACTTTGTCATCGCAGCCTAGCTCCGTGCCATCTGATTTGCCGAGTTTTGGGATTAGTGCATTTCCAACCGCATCGGCAGAGCCAACAGCCCCATCCGGTTCTCAACAACCAAGTGATGCTCCTTCCGGCTCATCAGCACCAAGCAGCTCATCAAATCCCTCGCTGCAGCCGTCTGTATCCATGGTACCGTCAGAATCGTCTAGGCCTAGTTCAGTCCCGACGCTCTCCATGATGCCATCAGAATCGTCGAATCCTTCCGAGAGTCCAACCCTCACGCCTATGCCTTCTGCTGCAGCAGTTCCAGCTACACCTTCCATCTCTTCCTCTCCTTCCACGCAGCCTACTGGCTCAAGTATGCCATCGATATCCTCCTACCCCTCGTCTATTCCGACGTTGTCAATGATGCCAACTGACTCATCTCAACCCTCTGCTGTCCCAACTTTGTCGGCGAGGCCAACAGAATCTTCGAATCCTTCGGAAACTCCCTCCCTCACGCCTGTTCCTTCCTCAGGAGTTCCTGCCGTACCATCAATCTCTTCTTCTCCTTCAGTGCGACCCACTGGCTCAAGTATGCCATCGGCATCTTCCCATCCCTCGTATATTCCAACATTGTCAATGATGCCCACGGACTCGTCTCAACCCTCTGCCGTCCCAACCGTGTCTGAGAGACCAACAGAATCTTCGAATCCTTCGGAAACTCCCTCCCTCACGCCTGTTCCGTCCTCGGGAGTTCCGGCTGTACCGTCAATCTCTTCCTCTCCTTCAGTGCGACCCACTGGCTCAAGTATGCCTTCAGCATCTGCCCACCCCTCTTCTATTCCGACTTCGTCAATGATGCCAACCCAATCGTCTGCACCCTCTGATGTTCCAACATCATCTGAGAGGCCGACAGAATCTTCGCCTCCTTCAATGTCTCCCTCCGTTACGCCTGTTCCTTCCTCGGGAGTTCCGGCTGTACCGTCAATCTCTTCCTATCCATCGGCGCGGCCTTCTGGCTCGAATATGCCATCGGCATCAATCAACCCTTCGTCTATTCCGACGTCATCAGCGATGCCGACGAAATCGTCTGCGCCCTCTGCTGTCCCAACGTCGTCTAAGAGGCCAACAGTATCTGCTCCTCCTTCGATTGCTCCCTCTCTCACGCCTGTCCCTTCCTCAGGGGTTCCGGCTGTACCATCAATCTCTTCCTATCCATCGGCACAGCCTTCTGGCTCGAATATGCCATCCACATCAACCAACCCTACCGCTATTCAGACGTCATCAGCGATGCCGACGAATTCTTTCAGTCCATCAGCTCAGCCGTCTGCTTCGAGTATACCAAGTAGCCTCGGTTCAGCTTTTCCAACCGTCTCGTCCAATCCTTCTTCGCGTCCATCTGGCTCTTCGATGCCTTCAGGAGACACGCTTCAGCCGACAATAAGTGCGCCTCCTTCCGTAAGTTCGCCACCATCAATCGACCGCGAGATTGAGACCTTTGCACCAAGCTCTGGAGCACCAAGCTCTGAACCAACCGATGATATCAGAGGGGGGAGCGTACTGCCGACAACTGTCGTGTCAACCGCTCCGAGCGGTAATGGGACCACTGGTCCCCCAACAGATGTTACACTGGAAGACTTCTTGACACAAGAGCTTACCACAGGAGGGGAGATCAGTGTGGAAGGTTCACCGCACAACTTAGCCTACCGTGCCCTTGAAAACTCAAATCCAGAATTGGATCCTAATTTTGTCGGGGACCAAGAAACGATTCTCCTACGCTATTCTCTGAATGTGCTGTTCTTCTTCACAAATGGAGGTATGTGGACGAATCGAGACGGATGGACTACCAGCTCTGATCCTTGCGGTTGGTTCGGCATCGAATGTGTAGAAATCGAGCTACAGGGAATTCAACTTGACACAAACCTTCTGCTTTCCCGTGAAGGTCTGCCGAGCGAGCTTCGGGCTTTGACAGACCTTGTGTCCTTTGACCTCAGCACCAACTTTATTGAGGGAACACTCCCAACGGCCCTTGCCAGTTTGGAGAGGCTGGAGGTACTGAACTTTGCAGACAACTTCTTCTTCTTTGACGCCTTTCCGAACGAGTGGGAAGTTCTCACAAATCTAAGAGAACTGCAACTGCAGGTGAATACTTTCAGTGGCACGCTATCTTCCAGACTTGGAAGTTTGACGCTGTTAACTCTCCTTAACTATTCGGACAACAATCGCTTTGATGGCGGCCTCGGTGGAGACTTGCCGACGGAAATGGCGCTTATGACGAATCTCGAGTCGTTGCAATTGGGCGAGAACGATTTCAAATCTCTTCCTGCAGAGTTCGCAGCTCTAACAAACCTGCGACAGCTTGATATCCACTTCAACGACTTTCGTGGGCAATCCGTACCAGACATCTTTGCTAATATGCCGAATCTGCAAGTTGTTGATGTAAGCGACAACTTCTTCACAGGCACTTTGCCAGAGTCTCTGATCACGCTGGGTGCACTCCGAGTTTTGCTTATGAACCTAAACGAGTTGACCGGATCTGTACCTACGACGATTGACCTACCCAGTGCTGAAATCGTAAACCTGGGCGTCAATTTCTTGAACCGAACGCTTCCATCGGAATTGGAGAGGCTCGTGAGTTTGCGAGAGTTTGTATTCTTTGACAACTTCGTAACTGGTGAGATACCTCTTGAGCTGCTCAGCCTGCAAACATTAGAGCTGTTGAATCTCCAGTTGAATGAATTCACAGGACCACTACCTAGCACATACAACTTGCCTGTGCTCCGCAACTTCAACATCGCCCAGAACTTCTTTGACGGAGAGTTTCCACCAAATTTCTTTGAATTGACGCTCTTGACTTCCTTGAACATGGCGGACAATATTCTGGAATCCTTCATTCCGAGTGAATTGGCCCTACTCACGGATCTCAACAGGCTCTTGTTGACTGGTAACGACATGACAGGTGTGATTCCTAGTGAACTCGGATTACTTGAACAATTGACTGAATTGAGAATCGGTTTGAATGAGCTGAGAGGCGGCATCCCTACTGAGCTGGCACAACTAACGTCGCTTTCAGTATTCACAGCTGATGGCAACCCATTGGCAACACCGATCCCGACAATATTTGAATCAATGCCAAACCTCCGGACGCTCTTTTTGAATTCGACATTGCTCACTTCGACTCTCCCGACAAGCTTGTTCTCCATCGTGAGTTTGCGTGAGTTGTACTTGCAAGAGAATGATCTTTCTGGAACGCTTCCTACGGAAGTTGGAAACCTCGGCAGTCTTGGTAAGTCAAATTTGATTTGTGTGAACAGTTGATTTTGCGCATCATCATGATACTTACCCTCGCTTGTCTTATCGTTTTGCCATTTGCAGTACACTTGAATCTAACAGGTAGTGTACAAAATGGAGTGGCAGTGCCAATGCTTAGTGGCCCGTTACCTAGCGAGATAGGTAACTTGTTCCTTTTGGAGTCCCTAGCATTGGGAAACAATGCCTTTGATGGGATCATTCCAACCGAACTCGGTCAACTAGCGGCAATACGTACGTCCTCGAAGCAGTGTGCATTGTTTATTGTGTGTCCCTCGTGGTCTCTTCTAACCATCCTTCATTCCTTCTCTTCTCCACAGAATTTCTGGAACTCTTCTCCAACAATCTCGTGGGACCAATTCCTACACAGTTGGGACAGCTTCTAACTCTGAGAGAGCTGCAAATGGATATTAATTTCTTCACAGGAGAGATTCCGTCTGAAATTGGAGCGATTGAAGGCTTGGAAGTTTTCCTGGCGGACTTTAACAATTTGTCGGGTAGTGTGAGCCAAGAGATTTGCGACTTGAGAGGAGTGAATCTCATGGTACTGGGGGTCGACTGCCTGCCCGATAGCACATTCCCTGTGGACTGCGCCTGCTGTACCCGCTGCGGAGGTGAACCAGTGGAAGAGCTGCCAACGCTCTTGTAGAGGTTTTCTTCTTGGGTGATATAGTAAATGCGCCTTGGACGCGCGCGTCCAATGTAACAATAGATAATATAGAATCTGCTAAATGTTAGCTTCTGAGACACGTATGCAACGATACAGCGCCTGCTGGAGACAGTCGAAGGGCGAGGATACGCTTCGATATCGGTTAGTTTCTGCTTTATGCCCAGATGTGGGATACATGTAGGCGAGTGGCTCTTTGGTGCTCTACACGTAGCTAGGTTGCCTTGGGCGTTTCTGCATTCCATGTTCGAATGTCTTCGGTCATCTTGCAATATAATACTGTGGCAGCACACATCGATAATTGTCGAAGTAACTTGACTTGAACGATGGCAACGCAAACCTCCGCGAAGCTTCTCCCTCGTATTGGTGACGAGGTCATTATCGATGGTCTCAAGTCGGCAAATCATCACAATGGAAAGACTGGGAAAGTCGCGGGTTTCGACGGTAAGCTAGAGCGCTATCGTGTGACTCTGGAGGAGAAGGGAGGTAGCCCATCTCAATCGCTGGGTGTGAAGCTCGCAAATCTCGCAGTCCATGAACAGAGCAGTAGCAATCATTCCCTACATGTACTCATTCCTTGTCACATTGCATCGGACGTGCGGGTGCTCAGCTTCCAGAGATGCGTGAAAAGCATACTATATCAAGTTGACTCCGAGTTTGCTGTCTTTGTTGGACTGAGCGGCCCCAGCGACTATCGTCAACTTGCACTAAAAGTGCTTGCGTTGCTTGCCTCTAAGTCACCCTCACAACGCTGGTATGTGCAAGACGAAGATGTGGAGGGCAGACCTCAAATGGAACATCTTAGGCATCTTTTGAAGGCTTCGCTGGAGGTGAACGAGGATACGTTGCTGACGTTTGTCGATAACGATGACATGTGTCACCCGCTGCGATTCCGTTGCATGCAGGATGCATACCAAAGCATGGACCCACTTCCGGAACCGTGTACTCTAGCTGTTCCTTGCAAACTTCTCTTGAATCCCAGCCTAAACCCAGCTGAAAGTAAATTGGAGAACTTTGTCGACATGAGGGAGCCAATGGACTTTGATGTGTGGAGAAAGAACAGCTTTGCCGATGAGAAAGTAACATTGGCAAGGAATTCACAGTGTGAAGACTTGGATTGCCACGAATACTTTGATTTCATCGTGCCATCTGCTGTACTACGAAAGTTCTTCGACTTGACGCCTGTTGCAGTGGGATCTCACAAATTCTGCGACCTCCGACTCTTTCAAGTTTTGAGTTTACTGTGCCCGTTTGAGCTCGAGGACAATCATCCTCGAATGTGGCTTTTGGCTCATTATAAGATTCCCATGCAGGATAAATGGGACACCTTTGACAATCACGGACAGCAATCGGTGGATGCGGTCCATTCTGTGGACCAACTTTCCGCAGCTCAAGTCGAGAAAACCACAGCAGCCGACGAAGCTTTATCGGAGCGTTTTGGTGTCATTTCTCCACCACAAGTTGCCATGTGTCGGGGCCATATTGAATCATTCGTCATTCAGTATTGTGGGTGGAACAAAACAATGTTAGAGAAAGTGAAGCAGTTGAAAACCGCCGAGCTCAATGAGTTGCACGGAGCAGGATTCGGGGATGTGATGTGGGAAGAATGCCATGCCAGTATTCTGTCTCTCTTTGATGACGCCACGTTGCAGGGATCCGAAGGAGTTTGGAAATGTCCAGAAATGCCACAATGAGCGAGGCGACGGCTTTCTTTGTTGATAGAGTAAAAAACTGAAGAGGGTGATTCAGGATGAGCAATTCATGCGTCGTGCACTGGAATTGGCAGTTTTAGGTGAGGAAGGCCTACATCCCAATCCCATTGTCGGTGCAGTTATCGTTCACAACAACAAAACCGTTGGAGAAGTAACTAATGGCATTTTGGTGATTCGAGCGACAGATTGATCACTACCGTACGCGTAGCCTGTTCAAGGAGAATCACTCGCAGTATTACACAGTCAAGATATCATCACTTCTTTCGCACAAATTGGGTTGCGGTGAATTCCCCCAAGTCTTGAAAGGAAAATTTGACCTAGCTCCCACTCCGACATAGTGAGAGTTCCCTTGCTCGACATAGTGAGAGTTCGTGCATTCGCAAGGTAATCTACAATTGTGGTAAGCCGCCACCTCTGGATACCACTGCAACTGCAACCACCTATAGATATAGCACCGAGTCAAGTAGATCACATGCCTGGGTGTCTCGTCTCTCATCTAGAGCTAAACCTCTGTTTGGTGAATGATGGGAGGGAGGACCGGCAGACCGAGGCGGTAGCTCGGGAAATTCGCACTCGTTGTTCTTTTCGATTCCGGATGTCGTCTTGATTTGGTCCACAATTTCTGATTCTTCAGGTTCTAGTTTCTACTGTACATGTACATAGACCCCCGCAAGATCGTATGCTGTCAGAATCTTGGTCTACGTGCAAGACTAAATTTAAGAAGTAAGGAGGCTAATGCAGAAAGTTAGTACGTCTTCTCGCGAACCGTGAAGCCCCATTGATCCCATCCATTCAACAGATCCCGCGGCGCAAGATATCCCATGACTGCGGCTGCTGGGAGTTCGCCAAGATCTGTTTGCGCGAGGTGCTTGTGTGTCTGGACAGCCAAGAACATTTGAAATGCCGTGAGCGTGGGATTAGCGACCACACTCGTCGTTGTATCACCCGCACCCGAAGCGACAAAGAGGGGAGACTCTTCCCACGACCCGAGGTACGTGGATAGACCCTCTCGTCGGCATTTCTTCCCATTCTGTGTGCCGAGAACTTTATGGCATTGGTCCCTATTGTAGTATCGCTTAAGTCTTGTTTCATAGGCTGCGTCGTCAAGCGAAATATCCAGTCGCGAAAGTTCCCGTGGAGTCTGTCCCTTGGAGTTCTTGGCAGAGAGCATCTTGAGAGCCATGGTTGGATCGTAATCTGCTTTGCCAGCACACGCCTGAGAGTAGTCGTGCTCCACGATAACACGTGCAAAGTTCGCAGATACAGCGAGATGTAGCGGTGTCCACAATTTGCCATCGATCGAAGTCTCGAGGCGATCAAAGGTCTTGTTCCTATTGAGCAGCCATCGCAGGGATTTCATTTGGTGAGGTGTGTCCCAGTGACCAAGATGGAGCAGTATATCAGGCCTTTTGCGTTCGCATTTGATGAGATCGGCCGCTGCACCGGTTTCCCCAAAATAGGTCTCGGAAAGGCGCCTGTAGATTTGGAGCTCGATGACTAAAGTGTATCCTTCGATTAAGGGTTCCTTCAGAGCCTCCTCATAGGTAAGAAAAGTATTACCGGGTTGGTAGGTTTTAACGAAGGCTATACATTTTTCTAGCATGGAGAAAGTCATATTGTTGCGATTTCTGTTTTGTGTGACGATCGATTTATGCTTTATAAGGAATAGGTGAGCGTCGAGGCACGATCGTGCCAATTGCGTATCGTGCTTGGCCGTAAGGATCCAGCTCCAGCCAGCATCGGGCCACTGCATGTTTTGTTTGGATGAGAACCACGCTATTGTCTCTGTTTTGAGGCGTCATACACCTACCACGAAAATTTGCCATGCGGTACCACATACTACGGCGTACGTACCATGTACGTGCCAGTACTGCGTGCGTGACATCATCGTGAGAAACCTCTATCATCTTCGGAATGCTCTCGATCTAGCTTTCGTATGGTAGCGTGCGTGACCATAGCTGTCAAGTGATCTGCAAATATGTCCTTCAGTGCATCTTCTGTTGTCGCGATCTCCTGTTGTTCATCGCTGTTTTTGTACTCGTACAGCGGACATGAGAGACAGGGTCTGTGCAGTTTACAATATGCAGAGACTAGGTGTGATCTCTAGAAAGCTTGGTTTGCTTCTGATAGCGACTTGAGACTCGAGTGGATAGGTCTCTAGTAGCCGTCGATGGAGGAGCTGGTGGAACCCTACGGTCGGTCGCATCGTGCCACAGGACCCGTTGGAGCAGGTACCAGCACTCACTTTTTAACATTCCTTGATCACTTCAAATTTGGGGCCTGGATGTCATTCGATGGCTATCATCATCGCCGTCTGATGTAGAGAAGAAGTCCTATGCACTGATGGTTGCGCGGTTTGATGAGGGAGAGTTGTCTGATGTGCACGACGTGGCGTCTACGTATTCTTTGTCCTTGGAGGAGAAAGTTAGCTCGGAAGAGATCTCAGTCTCGTGGGTCTATCAAGGCGTTTCTCGCTGCTGGAGAAGTACGGTCCAGGTCGTCTCGTATAATGTATTAAATATCACGGAACTCAAAAGTGTGCGAATCTTCCGTTGCCCGTTTGGTCGAACGCCAGTTCTTGATAACTTTATATCGGACGAAACGTCTACCTTAGGGAGTGTTTTGAGAAGTTCATCAACATGATTCCTGTTCCGAGGAATTGTTGACCAAGATGATGCAACCCGTGACCCACTCGAACAGTAGTATTCGTCTGACGATAAGATGCTAGATCGACCTGTCGGCATCGAAACTACCAGCGTTGGCTATGAAACTGATGGCGGAGAGAAAACGCAGCAACGGCCCAGGCTGTTGACATAGTCAGAATGAGACAGCTACTTTCTCTCTATTCCTAGGAAATATCTAAATATGGCTCTCACAGAGATCGATAGTCTCTACACAACATGTTGGCGGTCTGGACCCCTGGCTGACATTTTGGAAATGATCTTCCAGTTGTTCTTGGCGAATTTCCCCATCCACTTCACGGCCTCCTTTCTGGACATTTTAGCAGCGTCAAGCGAATTGGATTCAGATGCAGCCTTTCGGAAACTGATAGCTCTCGAAATTTCAGAGGGGATTTGTATGCTGGGAACATTCTTCATATGGTTCCAGTAAACGTCCATTGCGACTGCTCTAGGAAGAAAGGAATGATCCCTTGTGGAATCCCTGGAATCCCAATCACATCTGAAGCGGTCCACCTAAGCAGCAATTGGCTTCATCGTTTTCTGCCAATAGATCCAATGTTCGCAGAGAACGTAAAGAGCTCCGACCGGAAGCCCGAGATACGTCCATAGATGGGCCATACTCGAGTATGACCTAAATATAAGGAAGGTCGCCAGCCCATAGGCCACCATAAATGCGGATTTCCAAGAAGGGCGAGAATGTTCCACCCAGTCTTCACGGAAGACCTCTAAAATTATGGCTGAGGTGAAGCCAAGAAAAAGGGCTAGAACCCACTGGAAACCCGTGGAGGAATCTTCATGCGCCGACACTTCCGAGTCCACTTCATGCGCCGACACTTCCGAGTCCAATTTTGCGTTGACCCAGGCAAGCTTCTTTTCCACGTCCGATACACGCCCTTCGAGAGACTTGTCATCATGTTTCGGGACACCTTCAATGCGCACTTCCGAGTCCAATCTGGCCTTGACCCAGGCAAACTTCTTTTCCAAGTCCGATACACGCCCTTCGAGAGACTTGCCATCATTTTCCGGGACATCTTCAATGGGTGAGGCTGCCAACGGAGAAGGGGTTGGCTTGTTGCTTGAGAGGGTTGCGGAGGAAGGGGTCATCGTGCCGCTCATATTCTGATTTTGCATACTATCATTGCTGGCCGTAATCATGGCCGCGGCGCTGACCTGTTCCCCAGGGACAACAGTACAAATACAGAAGAGTATCAAGGTACTAAAGAGATACATAATAGATCCGTAGGGTGTTGAATAAAATATGTTGTGGTGTTGTTGATGTGTTGATGTGTTGATGTGTTGATGTGTTGATGTGTTGATGTGTTGATGTGTTGATGTGTTGATGTGTTGATGTGTTGATGTGTTGATGTGTTGATGTGTTGATGTGTTGATGTGTTGATGTGTTGATGTGTTGATGTGTTGATGTGTTG
>JAVCKV010059314.1:0-13305 GCA_032274145.1 Herpochondria borealis | reverse complement strand
GAAAATTTCGCTTGCTCCTCCCACTACGATGTCAGATAGTACCGAGGGGTTGACCATCAAGTCCCATTGTGGCACAACGACCATCAATGTCTCATTTTGAATGTTTCGCAGTTTCTCCTCGTCCTGCATGTCACTGAGAAGTACAATTGGAAGCTTCCCATACAAGCC
This sequence comes from Herpochondria borealis, assembly GCA_032274145.1. Taxonomy (NCBI): domain Eukaryota; phylum Rhodophyta; class Florideophyceae; order Ceramiales; family Ceramiaceae; genus Herpochondria; species Herpochondria borealis. Next base: position 13,137 of record JAVCKV010059314.1, on the reverse strand, counting down.
AGTAGGCTCTACCACGCTCTTGATGAAATCAGCATTCATCTCACACTGCTCTTGTTTCAACTCGTCAAACGTGCTGCAAGCGCCCTCCATGTTGCGTACATGGACGGCAATGTACCTGCTCTCGTTGAACCTTCCTTGAAGATACCCTTCAATCCTGCTTTGCATGCGACATGGTGGTCCCTCCAAACTGGAGAAAAGGTAATGTACAAAGGCGACCCGGCGGGTATGAGTGACTGTCCAATCGTTCCGTTCTTGAAAGGCGTAAATTTTTCGCTCAAACATCTCCCTGGCGGTGTGATAAAGCGGTATCAGGTTTAGATTCGGCGAGTCTCGCACGATGGGTAGATCACAGGCGAGTGTGGCCCAGCTTTGGTCATCTGGAAAGAACACGCTTAAAAGGTTCTCTGCCCAACCTGAGACAATCACTACAGTGTGGTTGTTCGAACTCATGGCCGTGTCCACTGCAGTGAACAAGGCAATCAAATGGTTGTTGAACCGCCCGTAGGGCGAGGTATGACCAACGTGCAAACCATAAACTGCTTGCTTGTGCTTATAGTAAGGAACAGCACCCGTTACATTCCTGCGACGCGGACCGGAACAAAGCCGCCTGTAGTCTATCATATCCATCTTCTTGTCATAGCTATAGCTCCTAAGGGAGCGAGAAACACGCGTGAACATTTCTCGTCTTGTCGCGCTCAAGTTGATACCGAAGTAGCAGGAACCGATCACCGCCAGGGGGAGAATGAACAAACGAAATCTGCGGCCCATTGTTGTTTTGTTTGTGTAGTTAAAATAGTTTTTCCTTTCTTGTGGAGACGGATCTATATTTTTTATGGGTCACCAAAAAATGAGTTTGGTCAGAAAGGCATATTCACAAAAGCAAAAGGGCAAAAGGGGCTAATGATTTTTATCATGAAGGTCACAAGTCAGTCATCATGTCTGTCTGGTGAGCAAGAGTGACTCCTGTCCGGCATAAATGAGTTCTACTGTAGAGCAGGAAAAGACTCAACGTGCTGTTCACGATACTGGAGTACTATGTATCGTCAACTCCAAATTTCCAAATTTGAACTTTTCGATCCTGATAAAATTCGAAAATGTCAATCCCACAAGCTTTTGGTGACTAAAACAACTCCTCAGAAGTGTTGTTGTTGAGTTGTCTTCGATGCTGTATCATTGCCAAGACTCTATCTGGAGTGAGTCCAACACATTTGGTTCTATGGTTCAAGTCTAAGCTTCGTCACGCAGCTCGTTATTGGAACAAGTCGCGTCAGTACGTCAGCACTGTCGCGTTCTGAAGAAGATGCGTCTATCTTTTCTCCTTTCTTTCCTACTCTTCAAGTATGAGATAGCCGCTCGGATGCGCAGGCCTAGAGGACCACATGAGGTAAGTGTTGTCTATCAAACTGTGTCCTGTAGCAGCATGATAGTGTCCTAATAGCGATTGTTTCACAAGAAGATGACAAGGGATGGCACACCCCGTATTGTTGGTGGCCACGATGCTCTACTAGGAGACAACGAGACAACACGCTATCCCTATTTAGTTTCCTTGCAAACGACCTTTCCTTCGATTGCGCATCGCTGTGGAGGATCTCTAATTGGTAAGAGCACAATGGAATCTATCTATGGTGAGACTGCTTTCACATCCGTCTGAACAACTTTGTCTGTCGCGCCCCCTTAGCGCCTGATGTGGTCTTGAGCGCTGCACACTGCTACGCCAACGTTGGCGCTATCGCAGTGAGAACGAAGCCACATCGTTTGGATGATCCAATAGCAGGCTCTAAGATTTTCGCAGTCAAAGCAAGCATTCGTCATCCAGAATATGGCCTTGTCACGGGGATTGATAAGGATTTCTGGGTGCTCAAACTGGAGGGCAATTCGACGCTTCCATTGCTTCGACTCAACGATTCTCCGGAGCTCCCATTGCTTTATGAATCGCTTACAGTAGCGGGCTGGGGTACAACACAATCGGGAGAGAATGTGCCTCCTGATGTATTGCAGTTTACCAATCAAAGCATCTACATTTCCAATGAAGAGTGCGTGGGGGTTACCATTGGTGGACCGCAACAGGAGTACAATAGCACCGCCAGCACAACAGTAACTCGAGATATGTTGTGTGCTCTCGAAGTCGATCAGGGCGCATGTCAGGGTGATTCGGGTGCGTCTGACAGCCCGCTAGTTAGTCTTCTGCTCTTGCATTGTTATTGTACTAACCTCCTTAATTGCCTGCAGGAGGGCCTCTTATTCGCAAAGGAAACAAGTCAGAGGAGGATCTACAAGTTGGTGTTGTATCATGGGGAGCAGGTACGTTATCAGCCATTGGCCCGTAGCCACCACCTTCTTCTAAAAAGAACTACTCATCACTTGCTTTCACGCCGGTTAGGTTGCGGTGTTTCGACATCTCCTGGTAAGTTGTTTGTCATCGGTGCTCTCAAACTAGAATAAAACACTATTCTCATGAGTCTACGTTCAGGGGTATACGCCAGATTATCGTGGGGATACGAGTTCATACGAACACAAGTTTGCTCGATGTCGGACGCTCCACCAGAGTACTTTTTGTGCAACGCCACAATAGGCTCTCCTGCACCTTCCGGACCAACCTTGCCAACAGTCTCACCCGCTCCTTCAGCCGCCCTTGTACCAGTCTTGATTCAAGTTAGGCTGGACGGCTTTCCTTTCGAAACAAGTTGGCGAATCGAAACCTCTCGAGGCGAAGTTGTCTACGAGGTGCCTGTCTATTCGTACATGGAGAAGTCCGTGACTGTGAGCGAGGTTGTTGCTCTTGAGTCGGGAGAACAGTACACGTTTGTTCTAATGGATATGTTTGCTGATGGCAGTAAGTGCCCTTTACGTGCAGCTTCTGTGGACCTCTGATTTCCCGATTCTAACCATGACTCTCAGTTTGTTGCCCGAGAGGAGAAGCTTTTGTCTTCTACGGTAACTCAAGCAATCATAGCAACGTCCTTGCCTACCTTGACGGTGATTTTAAGGCTTCGACAAATGCGACATTTAAGGTTTCCCCACGAGGACTGTTTGCTTTGTATCCCCCAACATCACCACCTTCAGGATCGTTTGCTCCTTCGGGATCCTCGAGTCCATCCTTTCTTCCTTCAACAACTCAAATGCCAACCAATACGCTGCAAAAGATCACCTTGCTCATCAACTTCGACACGTACTCGTCAGTTTCGGTTTCGTGGTCAATCTCAACTTTCAATGGAAAAGTTGTGAACGAGACATCAGTAGGAAAATATGGGCCGTTCGACGGCGACGTTGTGACAGAGTCGATAGCATTGCAAGTGGGACGGGATTATGTCTTTACCATCCGCGATGCTGTTGGTGATGGTATCTGTTGCAAGACTGGGGAAGGGTACGTCGAAATCTATCTTGGTACCGACGTGAGTGGTGACAAAGTGCTGCTGTATGACCGAGGCGACTTCGGGTTTGAGCGGGCACAGAATTTTAGTGTGTCGGATGACTCGAGCTTTATTGCAACCCAATCGCCTTCAGCCGCTCCCAGTGCCAGCCATCTACCAAGTCGAAGTTTGGTACCGACATCCTCATTTGTCATCGTCGTCGTTCAAATAAGATTTGATCTGTAAGTTTGCATGTTTAAATATGTACAATATGCATGAGAAGTGTTTCCTCATTTTGCACATTCCAGATTCACTCATGAAACAGGATGGGCAATTACATCTGTAAGCGGTGACGTTCTAGCATCAGCCCCGCCAGGAGAGTACAGTTCGTTCGGTGGTGGTTCAATAATGAACGCAACTGTCTCTGTTGCTGTGGGGAAACCGCACATATTTACTCTGGTTGATTCATTGGGAGATGGGAGTAAGTCTCTGTTTCTTTTACGGTTTTACTATTATCACCGACCCTAACGCGCCAGTGCTCCCGAAACAGTGTGTTGCAACTTTGGCGATGGATACGCCATCGTTTATTTCGAGGAAGTTTCCGATGACAACGTACTCATGTATATGAATGGCTTTTTCCAGTCCGAGCGCACGGGCGCATTTCTTGCTTCTGCAGATGGCATCGTGAAGGGTTTCACTCCTGCGGTACTATACATGCCAACTTCTGCCCCGTCGAAGTTCGAAACAGAGTTTCCAACAACAACTGTGTCACCGTCGATGCGTCCTACCACTACGGCGCCATCTTTTTCGCTGGCTCCTTCGAGCAGTCCTTCGATTTCTTTGATTCCGTCACAATCCGCCTATCCGACGGCAATGAGTGTGGTCGTATCCGTTGTGCTAACTTTGGATTTTTATTCGAGTAAGTCTGCATTCGAGTTCTGCCACTGCAATTTTCTATCAATGATGCTGACGGTTGTATCTGCTTTACACAGAGGATACGGGGTTTGTGATTCTCAGAGCTGGTACCAACGAGCCGGTGGCGGAAAGTCCTCCGGGATCGCTGGTTGTTGAATCAAACGTAAGCAGTAGCACGATCAAGCGTGATGTCACACTCGACAACACGCTAGGGACCGAGTATGTTTTCGGCATCTTCGACGTTTTTGGAGATGGAAGTAAGTGGCTTCTGTATTTCCTTCTGAACAGAAGCAACAAAGTTCTAACAAATCTTTTCACTCCTTGGTTAAAGTCTGTTGCAATTATGGCCTGGGTAGAGTCATTGTCTACCTCGGCAGCGAGTCAGATGACAACGTTCTTGTCTACGACGACGGTAGATTCGGCGTTGGGGCGTTGCATCCATTCACCGCATCTCATGCTGGCGTGATCAAAGAATTCACGTTGTCGCCATCTCTTACTCCGGTTTCTCCATCTTTGAGCATCTCTCCGACCTTCAGTTTATCAAACAACGTAGCCAACTCGCCTATGCCTTCAGAAGCTGGCCCTAACGCCACAACCAGCCAGCCAAACACACCCTCCCCATCCAAAGCCCCAGTTTCGGAAGGCGGCAGGTCAAAGCCGACGATGCCCTCTTCGGGAGCAACCACAATGATATGGTGCAGCTTGCTCTTGTCAGCCTACACAGGATTGCTGTTTTGCTTCTGAAGCAATGCATACGAGTATGGGTTACGTCGCACTCTCCGCTCCGTGCCGCCTTCATCGGGTGGTTTGCAACTAAAACCTAAAATACAAGTCCAGATCATTTTTATCCACCAAAGCAGGCCACAAAATCTGGGGTTGTCACACCGTTTTACGAACCAATCGAGTTACTGCCACGAACACTTGTGGTTTGCTCGGGAAAAACTGGCTAAACCTTATGGTCGCTGCACGCTACTGGAGCTTCGACATTCCACCCAGCCGGAAGATATTGCGGTTGTGCAATGTCTAGGAAAAAGGATCTCCACTCTCGAACAAATACCTCAATCCTACGGTGGGAGTCGGAGTCGTCTTCTACCAACGAATTGGCGACAAGCTCTGCTCCGGAAATGTAGGTAGGATTCGGAATACGGTACGGTACATCAATGGCCTGCTGAAGCTGCTCGTCAGAGAGTGGGTCATTATTGTTGTTGTCTGTAATGCCCAAATGCTGTCGAATAAGCCTGTCGTACGCCTCGACCTTGTCGTCTGGAAGCTTGGCTTTCCATCGAAGGAGTGCCAACGCAGCACTCCGCACGTTGTACAAATGAGAGTCCACTACATTAGGAGTCGCCGTAGAGGGATCATGTCTCAACTCCTCCTCCAGTTCCTTCATTCGTAACTGATAGGCTTGACTGCAATACAAGTGACATGCCGGACAGAGAACGACAACATCATGAGACAAGTGACTCTTGTACCGCGGCGGAAGGAGCGATCGGTAGGCGTAGGGGACAATGTAGTGTCTCATGTGGTGCTCTTCGGCAGCACAGGCGACGCATATGTTGCGCTTAGGAGTGATAGTATATATATTGTCGCTATCTCGCCCCTTGGGTTCAAACAAGAGTTGAACTTTGGTGGTGCCTTGCCACTCGGCGAGTTGCCTGTTCACGTACCACTTGGCCTTTTTGGAGGAGATTGTTGACAGTACTCGACCTTGGGGATCAAGCATTTGAATGTTGTCATACATGGGAGACTTCATGGCCAAGAAGGGCACCTTCTCCTTTCGTCTCTGCTCCTTGTGGAGCTCTCTTTGCAGATGACCAGGTAAACTTTCGATATCAATGCTCAGTCGGTCCTTTGTACTCTGAGAATCATCTGCTTTCTTGCTCTTGTCGTCGTTTCTCTTCCTTTGATTCATCCATACCAGTGCAACGATAGCAGCGGCTGCTGATAGTAACGCCAGGTTCGCCGTTCGAGCTGTCATGGTGCAAGCAGTTTATCTGTTGAAAAGTAGATATCCCACCCCCGAGCGTTCTTTGGTACTGTAGTGTTGTATTGAAGATTACTTCATCGCTATGTAAAGTTTACCTGGGCTACAGTGTCGAAAGAACCAAGTGAAGTAACGGATCTCCCTCCAACCAATCATTGCTCTATTACACCTCAGGATTGCGCTGTGTGTCTCCGGAGACAAGCATGTCATCAATCTTTGCATCAGTGTGAAAGAAAGAGAACGCCACATGGATCGATGTTTGGGAGGAGGGCGATCGCCCGCACTGATGCTTCAAAGATACATCATGCAGCGTGGAGGCGGGCGTTCTTCTCTTCTGCATCACCGACCGCAACAGGAGGTAACACGAGTGTGGTCAGGCCGCCGGTTATATCATTACACAAGATACTTCCCTCAGCCAGGTTTCGAGTTTCGACTCGAGTCTTCCACACGATTGTTCGCCGGTCCTCGGTATCATTCATCCTTCTTTGCGCATGACTGGCACAAACAAGGCTTCCTATCAGAGAGCAGCCTGGAAGAAAAGAAGGAGTGGCTCGAAGACCTCGTCAAACACCACCCGAGCGAGGTGGACGCAGAGGCTTACATAGTAGTGCTGCGAGCCATTGCAAATTCCTCACTAGCTGGAGCTCCCCAACAAGCAGAACTGTTGTTGAGCCGCATGATTGTGGATCCAAACGACGGTTGCTACCAAGCTGTGCTAGACGTTTGGTCTACCAGCAAGCACGAAGATGCCTCGCAGTGTGTCCTTCGTTCTGAGCGCTGGTTTGAAAAGATCAAGGAACCTACGATTGAGTCCTACCACTCGCTCCTCAATGCAGTGTCGAGGGGCCGTGCGAAATCAAACAACAGAGTTCGTAGGAAAGAACTGTTGATTGAACATGCAACCAAAGCGGAACAAATATTGGAATCCATGCCTGTGTCACCTGACACTAAAGCTTACAACTTTGTGATTCGAGCATGGTCTCGAGTGCGCCAAGATCCCGACTTGATGGTGACAAAGATCACCGACTGGTTACAACGAATGGAGGAACAGCAGCAAAAGCAACCATCTGGCCCCATTAGGCCCAACACGCAGTCATACTGTATGGGCATGGAGTGTTTCGCCGTTTTAGCGGGCCATCGGGCTAAAGTTGGGCCTGGCGATGGCAGTGAAGAGGTGGAGCAAGTGCAACGACTCTTGAAGTACATGCAAGATCTGCAAAAGGACGGACACACCGACGCTGCTCCCAACACTGTCGCCTACAACATTCTGATATCCGCGTATGCTCGTCTTTCATTGTCACGACATCACCCTACAGCACCCCTCAAGGCTGAAGAGGTTCTCCGACGCATGATAGCGATTGGACAGGATGCGGAACCGGACTTTTTGTCATTCACTAAAGTCATTCAGGCATGGTCAAACGCGAAGAAGCAAACCTCAGGACGCCGGGCAGCTTATTGGCTGGACAAACTCTGGGACCGCTTTGAAGAGAAAGGGAACGACGAGAGCCTTCGACCAAAGATTGGCACTTACAACGCAGTCATGAAGGCCTCCAAGGACGACCCGCAAGCAGTGGAGAAAGTGTTCGTGGAGCTCCTTCGTGCTGAGAAAGCAGACGGTGAAACCATGCTTCGACCCAACTCAGAGTCGTTTGCGCTTCTTATTCATGCTTGGACAAGCCATGATCTCCCTCGTGCTGTAATGTGGCTAGAAGACCTTGTTCGGCGCGAAGAAGAAACAGTAGCAAATCCTGATGCTGGATTTAGTGTCACAACAACCCCCGAATTGTTTCATGTCATTCTCAAGAATGCTGCAGAGAATCCATCTGCAGAAAACTTTGACCTCGGCGTCAAAGCGTTTGATCACTATCGCGCATCGAGACATGCGCTTGACGTCAAGTCCTACGCCTGGCTCCTCCAACTTGGCCTCCACGTTCTCTCAGAAGCCCATAGCAATCAAGAACGAACGACCTTTATAGATGAAATCATCCAAGATTGTCGAAACGACGGTCTTGTCAGCAACGTGTTTATCAGAGTGCTTGCAAATGGAGCAGTGTACTACAATGGATGGACTGCTGAAGAGTCCAAGGCGACCATGCAAGAATACTTTTCAGAGTGGCCTCTGCCGCAAAGTTGGACTCGCAACATCCACCATCAATTTCACCTACCAGAGAGACCTGACGCCATTCGGTCCAACAATGAGGTCCTTTATCGTGATGCAGAACAGGATCAAGGATCACAATAAGCCACAACAACCCAGGGTGAATCATATCAAGTACTTGTAGCCGCGACAGTGTACTTTTGCATAGTGCGAGCGAAGTTCGACTAACTGCCAACTGTAGACAAACAGAAGCCTCGCCCCCCTCTGTGCAGATGGGTGTCCGGTAGAGATAACGAGTAAACATCGCTATTGATAGACTTGCTGCTATTCTAACTCTTAGTCTAAAGTCAACCTCACCAAATTTTCCTGCTTCAACAACACTGACCTTCTCGGATGCATGTTCAAAGACGGTTCCAAACTATGCAGCTGGACACCATCTCGTCATTCTGCAGTATCCGAAAAATGCCTGTGTAATAGTGCAAAGCAAGACTGTCTGCGTGGGTGCGTACGTGCACTATCTACTCTACACTCTCTGGGATCTTGTCCTGGGCAAGGTAGAGTGCACCAAACAGAGCGACAAAAAAGGCTGTCGGTTGGGTCAGGGACTGAGGCAACGCCGCAAAGGCTCCAGCGATGATTGCTGCTTGGATTCCAGTGTCGATATTCATCGTGTTGACCTTGGTCATGAACCGCCGGGCAAGGGCCGGGTCCTCGATTTTGGTCAAGCCTTGACCATCTTCCAAGTCCCACAAGCCCCTTTGGGCTACGTTTCATAAACCAGTATCGGCACTCAATTTATAGCCTCTCGCAAAAAACAGTGGCAGCACAACTGCGAATCTGGCCAAATGGCCATCAAGGCTGCCGTCGTCAAGAAACAGTGAAGAAGCAACAGCATAGACTGCGGCTAGTTTCGCCGCTACTACAGCTCCACCGGCACGCCGTTGACGCTCTTCCATACCAATATTGGTAAAGTTGTCGATGGCTTTTTGACGAAGAGCTTCTGCCTCCGTCGAGGACCTCAGCTTTTGCGAATCGTCAACGTCGAACGGTATTCCGTACTTGAGCATTTTCCCCTCAGTCATTCCAAAAAGATTCAAATACGGTTGCATCCAGCTGAAGAGGCCATCATTCACAAACTCTCCTTGCTGAGAACTTTCTGTCGCTTCTTCTTGAGGTGCTACTTTTTCATTATTTTGTCTGAGAGTTGGAGGGGCAGACATGCTCAACTTGCTCATGGAACCTCCAACTGGTCGTTGCGGGGCAAACCCATCGGTGACCGAGCCGTGTATTGCCAAGAGTGCTATCAAGGAGAATCTCATGCCAGGTTATTCAGAGCAGTCGAACAGCTAGTTTATGCAACAGCTGCACACTACGATTGTATTCAAGCGACAGATGAGTGAATCAATCAATCCACCATCGTCATCACGGAACAACATTTTGTGAGTAAAGATGATGACGTCAGATACAAGCATGGCACTGCCGGCGCGTCATGTCTGTCCGCGTGTACGTTCATTGATTGTTGAAGTCAAATCCGGCGAACCCCGATGGGATGTCACCGCAGGTTCTGCAAAGAATACACACCGATCAATCACCGCCATCACAACCATCACCATGGTGCTCAAGATCTCTCTATTTGCCTGCCTAACACTTCTGAATACACCGGCGTGCTCCTTTGCCCCATCTCTGGTTGGACGAAGTCGACAACCTCTGTTTTCGGATTCTCCATCCGACTACGATCCCCAGGATCTGCCACCAGTCGAGAAGTCAGTCTCAGTCTCCTATAGCGACGAAGATGAAGCGATTCGAGACGCGTTGAAACGAGAACTATTGCTATTAGCATCCGTGACGAATAGAGGAGAATACGCAAGCTCGGAAGAACGAGATCTTGTCATTGATATCGTGACACAACTAGGTGAGTGAACTCAGCATCCTCTCGTGTATGTTGTCATGCCGAGGAGGCACATACATATTACTCATAAACTCGTCATTCGTGTATTGACAGAGGCGTTGAACCCCACTGCGGATCCAGCTTCCAACTGTGTGGGCGAATGGGATCTCTGTTTATCATCGACACAATTCTTTCGTTCGTCTCCCTTTTTCCAATCCCTCCGTGTCGTGGCCGATTCTCGTGAAATTGCTGAGAATGGCTTTGACTTGCACGAACGTGCCACAAGTGCATCACGTGTGGGAAGAGTGCGACAAGTTATCAAACCGAGTCAGCTAGTGTCCGAAGTGGAACTGGAAGTAGGTCTATTGCCTGGGTTTCCCATCAAAGTAAAAGGCAACGTGGTGACTACAGCCTCCCTGAAAGTAACTGGACAGGAAGCATGGGAGACACAGATTGAAAGTACAAAGGTTCTAGGTTCGAATGTGCCTCTTTTGAATCAGTTTTTGGATGATCTGCAGATGGAGATGCCCGTTGGCGAGGTGTACAGCAACATTCTGGGGAACGTTCCGATTGTCAATTCGAAAACATTCTATGTTGACGAGGGCATTCGAATCACGCGAGACGTAGATGAAAACTTCTTTGTCTTTTCAAGAGCCTAAAAGACACAGATCTTGAGTTGTTATGAGTTCAGAAAAAGTCCTACCATCGTGTTGAGTATAGTTTGCTTGCGCTGTGTTCCCCCTACTCGTAGCCTCTGCTTGTCTCCAACAACCAAGGACAGCTTTCAAACTGTAGAGGACTCTGTATGCAGCTTCAAGGATTGTGCAATGGTGCTCTGTTTCAACCCTCGGCGCCTCTTTCGTTTTTCAAGACGTCGCTTCTTTGTTTGTTCACATGATGTTGTGATGGGACTGCTCCCAGACTCTTCGGGCGAAAGCGTGACTCGTCGTGGAGCAGGCAATAACGTTCGTCGCCTTTTCCTTGTTGTTGTTGTTGTTGGAATCACCCATTCCGGCGATTCCGGTGATGATGGTGCGCGAGGCACTACTGGCGCAGACTTGATTTCACATGGCTCATGCAACGCCAAGGCATCCCAGTCAATAGGATGGTCAGGGGGTGGCCCCAGGAGCTGAGCAGCTCGTTTTGAGAGATTTGCTCGTGTCATGATTACTTCTGACACTTACTCCAGCCTCAGCAACCTCTAACCGATGAATGCTGGCAGATGATGTCTTTTGATGCGAATGAAGGGAGAGCGAAGCCTGAGAAAAAAATGGCGCGCAAAACAGTTCGAATTTTGGGAGGATCTTTCGTCTGTTCGTTGTCCCGTCCTCCGTCTACCCACCAATCATCCTTTTCATCTTTTGACGATGAGCACCGGACAACAGTCGGTTAATCGCACCCAGTAGACTAGCTACCTAACGACCGTAAGACTGCACACATTTGACAATGGCTGAACCACAAGCAAAGAAAGCAAAGAACGAGACACCTCCTGCAGTACAGGACGCAGAAATGAAGGAAGAAACCGACGTCGTCGTCAATGGTGAATCACAAGCAAAAAGTGAGACACCTCCTGCAGTACAAGACACGGAAATGAAGGACGACAACGTCGTCAAACCTGAGGAAACAGCAGCTACGGCGCAGAAGACCGAGGCAGCCCCATTAGCTGACGACGACCCGAACAAGTGGGATCACTCCAATCGTCGCGTCATGGTGTACAACATCTTGAAATACATCAAGAACAAGGATATCCCGAAATTGGCGCAGAAATGGTGTGCAACGATGGACGACCCCACTTCCATTGTCTTGACCAAGTGGAAGAAGCCTCCCAAGGCCACCTGGACACTCGTGACGTGCGAAACAGAGGACATGGCGATTCGTCTTATCAAGCACATTACGGAGAATACGATTACTAACCAGAAAGGAAAAGAGTTGGTGGCGGTCAAGGCTGAGAGCAACGAGAAGAAACGCGATCGTGACATTCAGGATCAGCAAGACGAACGACCAAAAGGCCCTCTCACCGAAGAACAAGTTCGAGATAAGTTGACGCCCCTCTGGCGTCTCTCGTATGAAGACCAAGTTACAGAGAAGGTCAAGACTATGATCAAGAAGTGTGCCAAACGCATCTGCCAAGATACGAAAAAGAAATTTCAACACCTGGCAAAGGAGGCGAGGAAGAACAAGCATGTTAATGTTATCAAGCCCTATGCTTGGTTGGACAAGCAACGTGCCATTGACGTACTCCCCGTGATTGCCTCTCCCCAACAACATGCCTATCGCAACAAGTGTGAGTTTACCTTTGGATATCGTCACATTAAGGACGAAAACGATGAGGACAAGCAAATTCCTTCGACTGGATTTCTGGCGTCTGGTTGGTCGGGTGGCGTCAGCTTACCCCACGTTTGCACCAATGTTCCATGGGAGGCTTGCGCGGTGGCGGAAATTGTGGAGACCTTTCTACAGTCAAGTCCTCTCCCTCCGTACGACTCCAAAGCTCACAAGGGAATGTGGCGCTGCTTGACGATTCGAACCTCTCGGCGTACGAAAGAATGTATGGTGATTGTGCAACACTGTCCTCCCTCGGGCGGTGCCGCAGAGACGAATGAAGAGTATGCGCAAGTCTTTCAAACGGAGAAGGAGCGTTTGGTGAAGATGCTGACAGAGAAAGAGTTGCCAATGGTGGAGCGAGGAGAAACAACGATTCCAGAATCGCACTTTCCGCTACGAGTCACGTCTATCTTCTTTCAGGAGTACGAAGGGCTCTCTACGCCACCTCCAGAACATCCAGTTCAGCACGCCCACGGCAAGAAGTGTTTGACAGAGAAGCTGGGCGAATGTGAGTTTCAGATTTCACCCGGTGCCTTCTTTCAAGTGAACACGGAAGGCGCAGAGGTACTCTACCAAG